>JAQZBX010000753.1:78719-97879 GCA_029593785.1 Cabassous unicinctus
TTTTTTTTTTCCTACCAATTTCTCTCTTTTCCAATGAGCTTGCCCATTTTACGAGAGCTCTGACCCACCAAGGTTTGTGTTTAACTGGTTCATTAAAGGGAGTCTGCTTCACTAAAACATGAAGGAGGAAAAATAACAATAACATGGCTTTGGGGATGAACAAACTATCCTATTGCTATTCAGCTACAGCTTCTGACAATACTCACAGGATATTTGGAAATTGCATTTCTAAATGTTATGGGCATCAGGTCTTTCAACCATGTAATGAGTATATATATATTCTCCATTTATTTATTATTGGTAGAAACTGAGTGATGGACTTTTCCACTGATGTCCCTGTCTATGTTTATTTCTTTATTGTTCCAGTCAGCATTGTTATCTGACAACGCAAAACAAGTTACGTTTGGACTTATATACAGAGGCAATCCTTTTTTCAAAGAAATTTCATCTGTCACCATCATTTCCACTAAGATGCAGAACAGGGAATGACAGAATGATTGGTTTTATCTGCATCTTGGATCTTGGTGTGTTTTTCTTTGACTGAAAGCCTCAGAGAACACAATTTGCAAGATAAAATAACAAAACTGTGATTATTTCCAATGGCAGGGTCTGATGGAGGACTACAAATTATTGCCTAAAGTGCCAAATACTTTGGACCAGTAGTTTGAAATTGTGTTCTGGAGATTGTTTGCAATGACTGCTTCATAGATCTCTTTCTTCATTTAAGAAAATGAAATGTTTCTTGAAAATGGCAGAAAGCCAAAAACCAAAAACAGAAACAAAGCAACATCAACAAAAACCCCACAAAAATAGCAAGGTCAACAAAATTCAAGACTATATATTTCTTTTCACATTAGTAGCCTTTGCCAATATGACTTGTTAAAGGTATGCTCCTTTGTTTCCTAAAAAGTAAAAGAATTTTTGAAACCCATTTTAGCTTTGGTTTTTCAAATGATACAAATTAAAACACAAATTTATAAATCTAATTAATTTACAATATATTTATCCCCAACTCTTAACTGTAGGTTCATTACAATAGCAAATACTTGAAAATTCCTAAAATACAACTAAATGATAGATGCTAACCAATGTGATGCTCAGCTACTTAAATATGATGAACTCATTAAACAAGGCACCTGTTCCTTTGGTTTGCAGTTGAACTCTGACAGTAGGAGATCATTTGGTAAAGGATGAGTACAAAAACTCAAATATTTGGTCAAAACTTCTTTAGTAGTTTGAATTATGTACCTCAACAAAACATATGCTCTTAATCTTAATCTGTATCACTGTGAGTGTGAACCCACTGTAAATAGGACCTTCTGAAGATGTTACGTTCAGTTAAACTGTGGCCCATCAGAATCAGGGTGGGCCTTAATACCTGTTACTAGAGGCACCATGAAGAGAAACCAGAGAAAGCCACAAGGAACAGTTCGAAGGCAGAAGTCAGCAGAAACCAGTAGCACAAACAAAAGGAGAGAAATCCCCATGAGATAGGAGGCAGAGGTGCAAGCCAAGGAACCTTGAGGATTGTGGCAAACCAGGATCAGAATGCTACAGACTCTGGGCAGAAAACATGGCCTTTCAGATGCCGTGATTTTGGACCTCTAGCTTTCCAAACCACGAGACTGTAAATTCCTGTTGTTAAGCCAACCCATTGTGTGGTACCTGTCATAGCAGTCTGGAAAACTAGAAATCTTCTTTGGCTGTCATTTACAGTAGAACAATAACAGTATTTTCAAATCATCTTTTTGTTGAAACATAGCCCTAGGTTACCTGACCATTAGGTTAAGGAAAGAGCCTAGAATGGTGAAGGCAACTCTGTTTCCATAATCTACAAAATCTGACGCAATGAGATCAACCACGTGTCAGTTTATTCCCTGTTGGTCCTTGCCAGAGGAAAATATCTAGTGATAGCGGCATGGCTGATTTAAGACAAAATTCTCTGTTCACAGTGAAAATATTTTGCTGATCTGAACCAGCATAAAATCCAGATTCCACTGATCCCAAATCTTTCCTGCCTCCTATCAAAATAATACATCTTGTGACTGTTGGTGATGCTGAAACTGTCAATATTTACTCTGTCAAAATAAAGGGGTGTCCAATTTCCTAGCTATCTTTGAACTATGGATACAACCAATCCAGATGGTCATGGCAGAAACAAATTAATCTTGGATTGAAAGTACCGTATCTGAATTTGTGAATTGGATCATCGTAAATTCAGTAGATTTTGCTTTGCTTTGCCAGTGAAAGACAAAACCTTACGTTGCTTTTGAGAAAAGTAATATGAATTTCCAGCCTATCAGAATGAGTTTTGCAAAATGATTATGAATAATTGTGTAGGAGATAGTTTGTGTTGGGTAATATATCACTTAAAATGAGCTAGAATTTTTTAAAAAAGATGAGTTGTTTACAAAGCAATTCTGAAATTGATTGAAAGTCACAGATATATCTGCTTTGTGTGGCAAAAATAAGAGGAAAATGAAACTTTCTTTTCTGATTACTACCTTTAACTAAGAGTGCCAGCCTCTTCATTTCATATTATATTTGGAGGCTAGGCAGTGAAGCCAAGGAAAATGGAAAGAACAAAAGAAAAATAGTGGGAAAAATAGATCAGACAAGGAGATAAGCAGAAGTGAGGAACATTTTTGAATGATTTTATTCTATCTAAAGAAATTGAAACATTTTACTAAGATCCTAGAAATCCTCTCCACATTTTTCACTCCATCTAAAAATGTTCAAGAACAGATATGGAATAGTCTCCTGGCAATTATTTTGATCACTTTAATGGGTCATTGAAACTTTTCAAGAAAAGTACCAGTGATTAAAGATATGTTGAACTTTATGTTATTACATTAAATTAAAAATAAAAAGTGATTATATATGTCAAAAGGGAGACTAAAATAACACTGTAGACATCAAAGGCCTATAGAGTTATCAAATTTTGCCTAAACAATGAAATTGTCTAAAAAAGGACTTGTTTTTATCAAAAACAAAATAACATATGTCATTTTCTCCTGAAAATAGTTCACTTGAAAAAAAAAAGATTATATGTAGCTAATGTTGCACATTTGAGGACTTTTAATCTTATTCTTTCTCAAATAACTTGTTTTCAAGTTCTCAAAGAAAATTTGCAAGTTTATTTACTTTCATCCAACAAAGATAAATGACAGCACTGAATGTGACCAGTGACATGTTGAACGGAGAAGACAGTTATTATAGTGCCAAGGGCTAAAGGATGAAAGTTTGTGTTACTACCTTTGTCTGTCAAAATTCAAAAAGACAAACTCTCTTCTAGAGCTTTTCCTTCTAAGAGTGTTGTTCATATATTAAATCAAGTAAATAATGGAATTGATATTAACTTCTCTGGCCTGTCCCTGAAAAGAGAAAATTTGTTACTAGAATTAGTGATCATGTGCAAGCTGAAGTTTAAATGCTTCAGGTGCAATAAATTTTAAAAATATATCAATCAAGCCCAAATTTTGGATATTCAGGGTAATTACAACCTTAAATTTAAAAGCTTCCCAAGGGGAAGCGGGTGTGGCTCAATCGATAGAGCTCCCGTTTAGTTTACCATATGGGAGGCCCCGGGTTCACTTCCCTGCCTCCTTGTGAGGGCAGGCCGGCCCGTGGGCTGATGCAGCAAGACCTCACAGCAAGGGGGAGATAAGCAGACACAGAAGAAACACACAGCAAATGGATACAGCAAACACAAGCAGCAAGGGGGGGATAAATAAATAAATAAATCTTAAAAAATAAATAAATAAATAAAATAAAATAAAAGCTTCCCAAGGGCAAAGATTTTCTTCTGTTTGGGGCAGTGATAAATTCTAAGCCATTCACAACAATGTCTAGTATATTGTAGATACTTAAGTACTTGATAAATATTTCTTCATTGAGTAAATGAATGAATAAATATTCAAGGGATATTGAAGTCTGTGATAAAATAAAATATTTTATTCCATGATGCATTAGGAAATTAGTATCATTTCTATTGAATATTTTAGTCACTTATTTTTAAATATAGGCAAATATTTGGATTTTAATTCCTTAAAACTTGGCACATCTGAGAACTGGGAAATTTCTGAATCACAACAATAATCTGGTTAATCAGAAAAAAAAAAATAGTATTATTCTCAATTTTTCTCTGCCGGGCAATCAGTCAAGTAATTTACATGGATTATCTCCTTTACTAACACTACCATATATGGCATTTAATAATGTCACCCCAGTTTACATGCAGGGAACTGAGACACAGAGAGATTAAGTAATCCACTCAAGATTATAATCTAATAAATAGTGGCACCAAGGTTGGAACTCAATTCATCTGAGTTCCAAATTGACACTTTTAATCACTAAACAACCCACAAGAGCAGTGCTTATGTTGCTTCCCTTCACCTAACACTTGTTTTTAGTAAATAGAAATGTAAATCAAAGTTGATTGTTAAACACCTCGCTGGATATATGTTAAGGCTCACTGATAAATGTGTCAAAATGTACTCACCATTAAAGATAAGATTTAATACCTGATGCTTCTAGTTATGTAAGTTTTTTGACAAATTCATATACACCAGCATTAAAGATGATATAGTTTTTTTGTGATTGGTCTATTATTTGCTTGTTTTCTGCAATTTAAGGAGGATTTGGGTCCATGAATATTCATATTTTAATAGTATAGAAAAAGAGCTACAATCACCTTTCCATGGCATACTTGAGAACTCTAAATCTCAATCTACCTCTCTATTTGCAGTGCTGTGAAAGTTTAGTTCATATTTACAAAATTTAATATTTTCAGAAGCAAAAACATAATAAAGTAATATGAATGTCAATTCCTCACACAGTGAGTTGGTCAAACTTTCACTTCTTATTTTAGCCAACCCCACATTCTAACTGCATCTTCATGCCAAATCAACTGGATGCTGACCAGACTAATCCTGTCCTGGAACCAGAGAGGATTCAGCATGTGCTTAAATAGGGCATATTTTCTATGAATTTAGCTGTTCCTCAACTGAGTGAAAAATGTCAGGGTTCCCTTGGGCACCATCTAAACATCAAGTGATCAACAAATCACTACCAACAAAGATTGGGAAGGGCAAGCCCTTGCTCCCTCTACTGGATCCAAGGTTTCTTGGTACAAAAGTGTACTTGTTACGAGAGTCAACCCAGCTCTACTTTCCTATTGGGTAACTCATTTCACCCCTCAACTTTCAATGATTGAGGAAAAGGACTGTGGTTCTTCTATCTGAGCAGTTTTACCATTTTTTAAAATCTCAATCAGGATAATTTCAAGATCCAAAAATATTAAAGTTTAGGGCCAACTTATTAGCAAATATTTAATCTAAAATGTACCAGACTTGAACCAGAAATAGAAAACTCACAAACCATAAATAAACAGAGTCACCTAAAAGAAATCATGCATTGGTTCCAGGCTCATGTCTAGAATAACATAATTAGGATCTAATTAAGAAGGGAAAGACGCAAAGGTTTGGCATTAAATATTAAAGCTTGAAAAGTGAACAAGGTAGTAGTGTTACGTCTTCAGAAGAAAGGACTTGGGAACTTTTACCACCCAGGGATGTTGATCAAGTCACTTTTCAGTTTGACCTTGATGGAAAAGGAAACCTGCCAAACTGCTTAACCATGTGTTTTAGTTTCCCAGCTGCTAAAACAAATTCCATACAATGGGTTGGCTAGTACAATGGAAATTTAGTAGCTCATGGTTTTAAAGCTAGGAGAAGTCCAAATAGAGACATTAGCAAAACAGTGCTTTCTTCCTGAAGACTGTGGCATACTAGGGCTGGCTGTAGGCAATCCTTGGTCCTTAGCTTTTCTTTCACCTGCCAATGAACATGAAGCCCTCTTCTCCTTTCTCTCCCAGGTTCCATTGACTTCTAGCTTCCTGCTGCTCCATGTGGCTTCTCTCCACTTGACTTTTACTCTGCTTATAAAGGGCTCCAATGATCCAGATTACAGCCCAACCTGATTCAGTTGGGCCACACCTTAACTGAAATAACATCTGGAAAACAGTTTATTTATAATTAGTCCATACCTACCAGAAAGTGGACCAAGACCAAGGCCAATAAAATGTCTCAACTGGGGTAATTCAATCCACCACACCACGTTTTTATTTATGTTGGCTGCTCTGATAGCAACTTTGAATTGTCCAGGAGTTTTTATGATCCTCTTTTTCTATAGTGATAGATGCCCTAATTTTCAGATGGACATATACCCACCTCCAATAAAGTCCAAATTTCCCTCCTTTTCTTGTAGCTGGTGTAAGTATGAATCTTCTCCTCTCTTTTACAACTTCTTAATCGTTAAAATACAGATGTCCACAAATACTTCCAACTGATTTCTGACAAAGAAGAAAACCAATTCAATGGAGGGAAGATAGTCTTTTTAATAAAAGGGGCTGGAACCATTGGCATAAGTTCCCGCCCAAAGCTGAATCTCGACTTAATACTCACATTTTATTAAAAAAAATTAACTTGAAATAGATCATAGATATAGATGTAAAATGAAAAACTATAAAACTTTAAAAGAATATAGGAGATAATCTTCATGACCTAGGGTTACACAACTAATTCTTAGACAAGAAACCAAAGATAAAATCCATAAAATAAAACTCATTTATTGGGCTTGATCAAAATAAAAAAAAATAAAAAATACTTCTGCTCTGTTGAAGATCATGTTAAGAATATGGAAAGATAAGCCACTGACTGAGAGAAACTATTTTCACATCATAAATTGGACAAAGTACTCATACCCAGATTATATAAAGCACTCTCTAACCCCAACAGTTAGAAAACAAACAATCCTATAAAAAAATGGATAACAAATTTCACTGTCATGTCACCAAAGAATATATACAGCTAGCAAATAAAGACAGGGAGAGATGTCAAGCAATATTAGCCATTAGGAAATGCAAATCAAAATCATAATGATACACCACTATATGCACATGAGAATGGCCAATATGAAAAAAAAAGTGATAGTGTCACATGTTGGCAAGGTTGTGAAGAAACTGAATATCTCACATATTGTGGTGGAAATGTAAAATGGTACAACCACTCAGTCAGTTTCTTACAAAATTAAGCATATACTTATCATGAAACTGACCTAGAAATACCATTCCTGGACATTTATTCTAAAGAAATGAAAACTTATGTTCATACAAAAAAACTGTACATGAATATTCCCAGCAGTTTTGTTATAGCCAAAAACTAAAAATGAACTAACGTCCTTCAAAGTGAAAGGTTAAAGAAGCTGAGGTACATCCTGACAATAGAATTCTACCCTTTAATAAAAAGGGCTGAACTATTAATACACGAAACAACTTGGATCTGTCTTAATGGAATTATGCTGAGAGGGAAAAAAAAAAGCCAGATTCAAAAGGTTGCATACTGTATTAATCTATTTTTATAACATTCTTGAAATGACCAAATTATAGAGATGAAGAACAGATTAGTGGCCACCAATGGTTAATGAACAGGAATTAGAGTATGAATATAAAGGGGAAGCATGAGAGAGTTCCTTTGTAGTGATAGAACAATTCTTTATCTTCCTTATAGTGTTGGGTATGGGAATCTATGTATGTGAGAAATTGCCATAGAATTAATCACAAGACATACAAAAAATGAGTGCATACAAAAAAAAAATGATGAAATCTAAATAAGGTCTACAGCCTAGTTAATTGTACTCTTCCTGTTACTTTCCTGGATTTGAGCATGTACTATAGTTATGGAAGATATCACCATTAAGGAGAGCTGGGTGATAGGTATAGGAGACCTCTCTATACTTCTTGACAGTCTGAGTCTATAATTATTTCAAAATAAAAGGTTTTTAAAAATCATTCAGATCCATGGAGTTACCGAAAAGGGTCAAAAGGATTAGAAAAAATCAAATACACAACTAAATTAATTCTGCTTAAATACTTGTGTTAACAATGTCTTCTGTTGTACGCAGAATCTAATGTTGTTAATAAAATAGAAAATCATTTCAAAGGGAAACAAAAACAAAAGCAAAAACAAACAAAAAAGCAAAACCTAGATGCAATGGCTGGATCTTGAGCTGCTTTCTTGTATCTGAGGGTGGAAGCTGCCTTTAGAGGATGGCAGAACAAGAGAGAAAAAGCCTGTGTCTTGATAATTGTGTGGCCACCCTGGAGTGACTATGTTTACAAGTGTCTTATTTACACATATGGTATTTAAGCTAAAATTATGTTGGATTTCAATTGCTTACAAACAGCTCTAACAGAGATATTTATAGGTAACAAATTAATCAGATATAATTAGCATATTGTCAAGACTATACTAAATGAAATAACTAAAATCAGGAACCGGTTCTACAGCTTTATTTATCTGGTTATTGGGATTTCAGCTGATGTGCTTTGCATCTATCCATGATATCAGGAGTCTTCAGTTCATCTGCACATATGACTATCACATCATGGAAAATTTTATGGCATTGAAAATAATATTGAATTCCATCACTTTGTTCTCTTCTCTTTTTCTCCAGCATGAGATTGTAATGTGGAGTAAGAGTTAATTTCAAGAGCTCATGGATACTTATCCTGGCTGTGGAAACCAAATCCCTCTGAGGCTGAGTATCTGGCTCTGGACTACAGACATTTTTTTTTGGTAGTTCAGTGACATATATTCGGTAATGCACTCAAATTACAGAGCATCCTCTTTCATACATTTAACTTTATACATTTAATATTTTATCACTTTATAATTGGCACTCCATCATGTTTTCTTTATTACAGTGTAATCTAGGAGACTTACCTCATTCCAAACCCTATCATATCAATATGGTGGCATTTAAGATAAAATTCTTGGCATCTACCTTTCAATACAAAGTGGCTGACCTCATTGGGTGCTGCTGGTCCCTGGAAAGGCGCCCAGCAGCATCCTTGTCTCACTCATATTCTCAGCATTACCCATTTGGTAAGTTGCCTGGCTTGTGATTCTGACTACTTTATACCTAGCAGATTTCAACCCTCTAAAGAAATTATTTTACATTCACCCTTTTGAATAGAATTCAAATTAAGATTTTTACCTCAAATATCATTTAATCTCTTAAATATATTTTAAATGTATCTCACATAATCCAGAGTATAGAACATTACAACTCAATTCTATTTCTACCTTAATTCTGGTTATATTTTTGACCTAGTAGATAATTTTAATTAGGAATCCTAAAGATATCCTATAGGAGATCTAAGCCATTCTGATTAGTGGGTTAATACGATGCCTTCATAGCATAGCACAATTTGATTATCTCAATTAACTATTAATTCCTCGCCTGCCATAACAGAATACAACTGCCTACTAGCCATGCCTGTCTATTTCTTTCCTTATTTTGCTTCTGATGAAATACCAGAGGACCATAATAATTTCTAGAAAGAACAAAGAGAAATAATTGACCATTTCATCATTTAATTTGTCCCCTTAAGAGTTTATATTATTACCACCTTTAATGACAGGATTTCAAAACTCTCCTTTTAATTATCACTTAAAAATTTCAAAATTTAGACCAGTAAGATTCTCTTAGTAAATGATGACCCCTTCTAGCAGATATGATCTTATTTCTTTCATGTGCATTTTCTGAGTGAAGTGCACAATCAAAGGCACCATCGTTGGCATTGAATAATAAACCATTTATCATGGTACAGGGTTTGGGCAAGGTTTGAAAATTATTTTCCAGGAAATTTGGGTATGTGAGGAGATGAAGAGACTATCCATGGAAAGAAAAATTGTAAATCCATCATAAATCTACAAAAAATTGCTGGAGGAGAAGAGCTTAAATTAAGGTATGTATAGACAAACTAGTTTAAGAGGGAAAATTAAAAAAAAAAACCTGGATGCTTAGAAAGCATTTTCACTTAACAAATAATTAAACATTTTGAAACTATTCATTGTTGAAATAAATTGTTCTTGGCACAATTTCCTCTCTTGTTATTAATATCTTGGTCTCTTCATTTTTCCAATCTGATACCTAAGAAATTTCTAATAATCTTGATGCAGAAAGAAAGTGCTTGGTAAATACTGTCCTATTATCTTTTCAGTTGATCTTCTCAGGGTTCTCAAAATTCATGAATGTTTAATTCAGGACTTTTAGGGCTTGACCATTATATTCTGTGCTAATTGTAAAAGAACTTCCAACCAAAAATTATTTCCAAATTTTGTATTAGGACCCAATTAAATTCTGCCTTTTGCCTACAGAATAATCCATACTTCATTTTCATCTAAATTGGAAATTTTAATACTGAGTGGAATGGATGCTATTCCAGGGAACAAATCAACATATTTGGCTCTTTTCCACAAGTATTTAAGGTTTTAGAAGAAGAATTACGTTTCATTTTTTATATGGAAAGTTATGACTTTTTATTTTTTGAAGAGAAGGACATTAAATAGACACTCAGAGTCTCATGGGTATAGGACATTTTTCAGCTCTTTCTTTAAAATAATTAAGGTGTTCTACACAATTCCCACAGGGTGCTTTAAAGGTAAGATCAGTTAGATAATAGATGAGCTGACTAATAGCTCAGTTCTCAACTGAAACCAATTTACATTCTGTGGTTTTCAAGTTTCAAACATATGTGGCTAAGAAATAAAGGAGGCTGTCAACACATCCATGCACCCAAACATATTAATGAACTCCATATGTAAATTGATTTAGATATTCTCTGCTTATTTCAGTCACCCACTATTAATTTTAGAAATAAATGGATATTAACTAGCTAGTAAATGACCACTAGTGGAGTAAAAGTACTACTCTAGCCAAAATAGGATCTAATGTTTACTGAAGTCTGGATGATTAGTTGTCATTTATTTTCATTTTATGTTCTCAAAATATGATGTATTGAATTCAGTTTTCAGAGAAGATTGCACCTTAACTTTAGGGTAGGGTGAAAAGCCCTCATAGGTTTTTTGATTTTCTAACATAAAGGTCAATATCCTAGTCTGGAAAGAAATCTTGGAGGTAATGAAAAGCCAAATATTGGTGCATAATAATGAAAAAAAATTCCTCTAAATGGAGTTGCATTTTTGAGATGATTTCCTTTCAGGAAAATAAAAAAAATAAAAAACATAAAACATGAAGAGAAAGCTCTTGTTTCTTCTCTAAGAACTTCAGATAGGATGAGAGTTTGGATTTAGGTAGGAGACTGGGAGAGGAACAAGCTTACGTGGTTGGTGATCTGGATTCTTGAAATGGCATTAGGCTGGTGGTTGAGAACTACAGCCATACTGTCAGTGAGCCTGTGGAGGTTCATGACTTGAGGGATCCAATTTTCCTTCTTAATTTATTTTTTTCGTTTCATTATCTTTCTGTTATCCCTAAGTCTTTGGTGAATTTTTGCTAAAAGTAAGATCTTAGGTCTGAGAATTGCTTTGGGAAACTAAGAAGGGATTGAGTCATCCTTTAGGGTAAAGTAGTATAGCAGAGAGGTAATATCTGGACTAAAATTGACAATAGAGCAGAGGAAAGGCAGGGGGTAAGTGGCAATTGGACTACATGAAACACACATGCATTTTGGGGTGTTTCACACAAATAGGTAGGGGCAAAGACTTGGCTTCCTCTGCCAAATAAGATGAAGTAATTTGGGCATAAAAGAAGAATGATCCCTGAAGGCTAAAGAACTTGAAGATGGGTTATGCAGGAATGTTTGCTTAAATAGACTCATTATTTAAATTTAATTGAATTAGGAGATGCTTAATAAATATGTCATAATTTATTGAGCTAATGTTTGAAAAATAAATGATCATATTGAGTTATGGTTTACTGATTTATGTGAAATATACATTCAAAAATCACAAATGATATTACTTGGAAACAGAACTACTTGGAGCACAAGTAAGTATTCTATGATTAATTAATTCAAAGATTCAGTTTGAAGAGGATGTGACTCAAGTATACCCCATTGGGTTTAAGGCTTCAGGACACCAAAGCAGTGCTAATAAAGACAAAGCCAAGTGATAAATCAAGCCAGTGAACTAGATTAATGTAGCCAGTCAACCTGGATAATATGGGAGGAATCTTTTTCTTTTCCTCAATTACAAGTATTTTTCTTTGTACTTGTTCTTAATCATTTGAATAATTTGATTAACTATTTTACTCTGCTTGTATGAATAACTTTTCTTGACTTAATTTTTTCTCTGTAAGTTAAGTATTTCACTTCTAAAGATTTTCTACCATGTACCCTGCCTTTCTAGATGGTCATCCAAAAATTGCCTTTGTGATGTGATTTCCCCCATAAAATATGTGTCATTTCAATGATCTGATGTTTCTCCCTTTTTTCATCTTATTATTCTAAGTAAGTTCCATGGTAACCACACGTAGATTGTGACCTTGTTTTTTCCTGTCTTAAAACCCACTTTATCTCCTCTATAAACATTTCATTTACTTTGTCTTTACATTTATCTTAATTATCCTTCAGTTTCTTCAATTAAGTATATCTCTATCAATGTTTGGTGTGACCAGGACAAGTTGGATAACAGTGTTATTTTAAGTAAGTATGAGTCAGATAACTGCAGCTCCAAGAAAGCTGTCTTTTTCTCCTCTTTGAAAGTCCAAGGACCCAGAGAAGGACAAATGAAGTTATTAGCACAAGGTTAAACCTTTATGGTAGAGGCAAGGTCCAGTGTTGTTCCTCAAGTTCATTGGAGTGGCCATGAGGAAAGTCATTTGTTCTTGTGATTTTAATAAGTTTTATTTATCAGTCAGCCAAAGGGGTGCTGATGCAAAATACCAAAAATCTGTTGGCTTTCATAAAGAGTATTTATTTGGGGTAATAGCTTACAGCTACAAGGCCCTAAAGAGTCCAACTCAAGGTACCAGAAGAGGTATTTTCTCACCAAAGTTTGTTGCCACATGTTGAAGCAAGATGGCTGCCTGTCTCTGCGAGGTTTCAGCCTTCCTCTTCCCCTTTCTCTTCATCTTAAGACTCCATGGGCCCAGTTTCTTCTGATCTCAGCTGTAGGCTGGCAGAAGTCTCATCTCTCAGGGCTTCTCAGGTGCTCTATTCTCTTCACAAGTCACAGGGTAAGCTGTAGACTATCAGGCGAATGGCTCATCTCTCTTTCCGGGGCTGCAGGATCAAAGTTCATTCCTCTTCTGTGTCTGTGGAGCTCTCTCTATCCCTCTGTATATTTCTTCTTCTGCCTTCATGATTGAGTATCCTTTTATATAGCACACCAAGGTGGTGGAGATTCAAACCTGAGTTACACCCTACTGACATGGTTGACTCAAAGTCCTAAATGTAACATAATTTAAACAAAGACATCTCAGCTGAATCTAATACAATCACAGGAGATCACGCCCAGAGGAACAGACCAGTTTACAAACATAATCTTTTTGGAATTCATAAATAATCTCAAACTGCCAAAGTTAGTCAATAGTTTATATAACATTCAATGGAAATCAGATACTTATATAAGAACTCTTTATGTTTTAGAGAAATATAAAACTTTTTTTTTTTTTTTTTTGAGGTACCAGGGACCAGGGATTGAATCTGGGAACTCATGTGTGGGAAGCTGGTGTTCAAACACTGAGCTGCCTCAGCTCTGGAGTTGTTTTTTTTTTTTTTTTTCATTTCTTTTGCTTGTTGTTTGTTTTTATTTTTAAAAAGCATGGGTATCCGAACCTGGGACCTCCCATGTGGGAAGCAGGTGCTCAACTACTTAAGCCACATCCACACCATAACTTATTTTGAGTGGATTAGGAGGTATACTATGACAATTCAATCCCACTGATATTTAAGAGGAAAGAGAGTTGCTGCTCTAGCTAAGAAAATGTTATATTAAGTTGGGGGAGGGGCAGTTAACCCAACAACTAATAGCATTTGATTTTCCTATTTCTCTTGTTTACATGGAAATGGAGAGAGTACTTTCAAGAAAATATAAAAACGTAATCTTTTTTTTAATGGACAGAGATCTCTTGGAAGAGAAATTTCACCCCAAATTGAAAGAATATGTGGTTCATAGAGGAAAACCTTTCCTAATGGTAAGACATAAATATATTTAGACAAGCACATTCATAAAATTTTTCTTAATCTATGTAATTTTTGCTCACATCATATTTTATTTTCTTTGCAACCTGTATGTTTTTCTGTCCCATCTCTATTTTTGGACATTGTACGATTCTTGAAGAAATGTTGCTTGCTTTATTGCTATAAATTGTGATTCTATCACTTTCATAAATCTTCTCTTTCTCACAAAATCAAACTGTGGTTCAATATATCCAGCTAACTCCTATTGTTTGTTAAAAGATAAGTACAAGTAATAGGAGAATGCAAGAGAAAAGAAATATATAGGTTTAGCAGAAAAAACTTTTTGAATAGCAAACTCAGATCACAGCAAAACATTTTTAAAGTAAACCCATCATCAGATTTTAAAGCTGCAGGGTATATTAAAAAGGATCTCATCCAGTTTCTTTATTTACCCAATGTAAAAACTAAAGCTCAGAGTTCTTAAAATATTTGCCCTGAGCTCTTGGATCAGCGTACAATCAATCAGTTGTAGGGTGTTTGCCTGACCAGGGACTCAGCTATAACAGGATAGGAAGACAAAGAACTTCTATATTAAACCTAAACCTGAACCTCTGGTCTCAGGTTAATGAGAGCAACAACCTCTCAGTGTTAGGAATTTGGAATAGAGTTGAGTCCTCTTTTTCCCTAAATTACTCAACTGTTAACCGCTCCCTGACCAGACCAAAGCCACCTGTGGGTGGAAGCCTATACCACACATTGGCCTATTTAACCTTACTTTGTACCATACATAAGGACCAGGAAAATGCTGGGCTGTTTTAGCCTTTTTCCCTGCTCTTCACCTATTCCTTAGTCTCCTCTTCTATTTGATTAATACCAGCTAAGGTCACAGTTCACCAGTCATTACTAAGGACACCTGTGAACTGAGTCCTCCAAGCTTGGCCCTTAATGTATCAAACAGAATGAAAAGAACTGGAAAATCTTCTCTCAAGAAAATGGCTTTGTTTGCAAGGCCATTGTCTCACAACAAAATCCTGTTTTGAATGCTAAAAGTGAGTAATACTCCATTTCTTACTCTAAGAATTCTTAGGGAAACCTAATGAAGCTAGAGAAAGATGGATTCTTTAGGTGATAGTCAAATGGAAATGCAATCAAGAAAGCACATTACTAATTTTCAAAATAATATTCTGATCACGTTTATTTTATAAGTGAACAAATAATCCAGGATGAAATTACTGAGAGGTCTATACCTAAGGCAGTATTGCTAGTAGTTACTAAATTGTGACAAAATCATATAGAATCCCTGAATGCCATCAATCAGAAGTTACACCAGCCTCACTGAGGATGCATTTAAACACAGACTCCATTGCTATTGGAGGCATGCCTATGAGACATTAGAAAAACTGGGAGTCTAAGAGATTTGAAACAAGATGGGTGTTAGGGGAGACTGTAGTGGGTCTTTCTAACTCATGAGTAGCATAACCTCATACAAACAGCAGAAACCTACTAAATGGAGCCATCACTCAGGGGGTGCCTGAATGATTTTTTCCATCTTTCTCTCATTCTGTAAATCTATCAGTTTTATTCTTATCACAGAAACAAATTGCAAGAGACAGTTCACTTAAAATGAAAAAATCAAAGACTGGCAATTATTTGAAATCATAGTCTTGTCCTCATCCCCTTCTCAGCCTTTAGCAACTATAAGCAATCAAAACTATTCTAGAGTTTTTTATGTATGTTTAATTATTTTCATATGCTTGCATAATTTTCACTGTAGAAAGCAAAATTTAGATGCCTAATATGTGGACTGAAACACAGTATCCACAATCAAAATACAAATGAACTTTCAGAGAGCAAGGAAAGGGTTATGACTGTATGGGGTTATCCTCTTTTAGTGTTTAGGTCCCCACAGGATACCATCTGCTAAAATTGTTTTCTGAAAAGCTCTGGTGATTTTATTTAATAAGCCTGCCTGGGCATTCTTTTTTTTTTTTTTCCCTAATATTTTATCAAAAGATGCTTCCTTACATTTGATTTGGATTTTTTAATTTAATTTCCTCTTATGCCCATGTTCCAATAATTTTAAGAGTTGAGAAATTAAAACTTCATTTATATTCAAGGATATTAAGGAGTCCACATACTTTAGTTGAAACCTTTTATCATTTTGTTCTGGGTCTAGGTTTCAGTATGGAAAGATAAACGGAGAAAGTTAATTTTTATCAGTGTACATTGATTTTTGTTTTAATTTACTTTTAATACCCTGGGAATAGTGCCTATAATTCTAATGCCACTGGGTAAGAAAAGTTATATCCATGTATAACTTTTACATATGAAATACATTAGATGTAAATAATAAAAAATAATTATTTGACTGCATATCTTTCTATTTGAAAATGAAAATAAATAAGTCCTTTTCAATTTTTAAAATTAGATAATTACAGACCATCATTTACTGATTTAATGTTGTTTAGTGACCTCTTGAAGTATATATTCTCCTGAAATTTAGCAGTAATTTGTTTAGCTTTGAATCGGATATTTTGTGCCATGATTCATAATATGCACCTAAATTTTACAAATGTGATGGTTTAGTCTTTTTTTTTTTTTACTTATGTAAGCAAAGAATAATATAATAAAGTTGATCTGGAAACTTATCAGGAAGTAGGAACTGCACGTTCATGAAATGTTCTTAATGGATATCTTATTATGATGAAGAGTTCAAATTACAGGGCCAGTCTCCTTAAATCTTGCAAATAACAGTTTATTCCTCAGCTGGTATTGAAAGAGCATCCCTTTTTAGATTTAAATATTTTAAAAGGTATGAAAACTATACACTATGATTATCAATTCATTCAACTAATACTTATTGAACACCGAATAAATGCTAGGCTCTGATTTGGTCACTAGAGTTATAGCAGGAAAACAAAAACAGATACTCCATCTGGAGATGAAAGCTCAGTTCTGGGCCCTGCATGGGGCACCAAGTCACCCAGGACAGAAAAGGTTAAGGAATTTTAAACAGCAGCATTTTCCACTCTATTTCAGGACCTGGCCAAAGAGTTACTTCCTAATCTAGAGGGTTTCTTTCTTTCTTTCTATTTTAGAAACATTTTCAGTGTAAAATAAAACATTGACACTCAAAAATATCGAAAACAAGCGCACAACTTAAGGAGTTATCATAAGGCCACCACCATGCACCCACCACCCAGGTCAGGAAACAAAGCTTTGTCCAGCACCCCAGAAGCCTCTATCAGTGCACCATCCAGTATCACTTCCCTCCCCACAAAACTAGCCACTTTCTTGACTCTTTTACTAATGATTTCTTTGAATTTCTTTATCATTTTATCACCCAACTAGTCGAGTGATTAGAACAGAGACTTTCAAGTAGTACGCATTCAATAAGGTCCTTAACAGGTTAAGTCATTGTTGATGCATTCTCAGTTGTGCATCCATAGACACTTCGATTTAATCTTGACTGCTTTGCTTTTGCGGTGATTTTTGGATGTGACTCTTAAGTTGCCTATTACTCTACAGCTTGCCCTTCCACATCCTACTTTTTATTATAATTTATTTGTTAAAGAGTTATGTCCATTTGACCTGTAGTTTTGCATATCCCCCTGTCCACTGTATTTTCCACAGTTTGGGAGCTTGATGCAGAGGTTTGATCAGACTTATGATCAGTCTTTTTAAAAAAGACTATAATTTGTATTGAGTTCTTTTATTAGGAGGCACATGCTATTTGGTCGTTTTTTTTATTTGCTGTTAGCAGCTGTTAATGATATGCTAATTTGATGGGAGTAATAAAATGGTGACATTCTAATTCTGATATTTATTTTTCATTTATTGACTGGAATAATTCTATAAATAAAGGCTCTCCTTCAACTCTCATTTTGGTGCCCAGCAATATAAGTAAGACAAGATAAATGTTTGCTTTCTTTTTATTTCCTACTCCATGCAATAATGAATTTGTTCCCAATCACCTTTTGAAGGTAACCACCAGTTCTTTTACTTCTTTGCAGCAATATGAACCTATGGATTTAAACATATTTGATGGATTTCAGTCCATTGCTATTATCCATATTGTAGTTCAAATTGTCCCTTATAGGCCCAGTGGGAACTTAATTCACATGTTTGTTAGTTGGTACTGGCTGTCAAGTGGGGTGATGAGGGTGACTAGGCCAAGGGTCTCTTGTCATCCAGCAAGCTAACCCACAGTTATTCATGGTGACCGCAGGGTCCCAAAGAGAAGCAGGAGACAGCAGATAAGAATGTATAGGTACTTAGTAAGTCTCTGCTTGAATCATATTGTGAGCAAATCACATGGCCCAGCCCAATCTTAATGTATGAGAGGACTCAGGGTAGGATATGGGGACAGGAATTATTGGACAGTTTTGTGAATAATCAACCATGTATTCTAATTTTATTTCCCTTATAAATCATTTACTGTTTTGCTTAGATGCAAAAAGAATTTTTTTTGGTCTTTTTCTCTGAAATGCAGTAATTTATTAGATTATGTCTGGGTGTTGATCATTCTGGGTTAATATTCTCTGGTATGCAGTTTGCTCTTCCAACATGTAATTTCATTTTTTCAATTCCAAGGAAGTGTTCTTGAAATATGTATTTTTAGTATTTTTGTCCTGTTCTCTTGCTTCCTATTGTTATCCATTGTTAAATCTTTCCTTTTGCTTATTTGGTCTATCTTCAAGGTATGTTGTTTTCTCTTAAGTAACTTTTAATCTATTTTTTATTTTATTTTTAAAAATTTTGCTGTTCTTCATTGTTTTCTCTTAAGTTCTTATCAGTTGTGTTCATTTGCTCTCTCAGGCTTTCTGGTTCATTTTTCATTGCTGAATTTTTCCCTTCATTTCTAATTTTTTCCTGAGGTCTGTTACATTATTTCTTTTTTTTTTTATTTAAAGATTTATTTATTTTATTTTTTATCCCCCCTTGCTGCTTGTGCTGCTGTGTCCATTCGCTGCGTGTCTTCTATGTGTCTGCTTATCTCCCCCTTGCTGTGAGGTCTTGCCGCATCAGCCCACGGCGCCGCGAGCTGGCCTGCCCTCACAAGGAGACGCCGGGAAGCGAACCCGGGGCCTCTCATATGGTAAACGGGTGCTCTATCCATTGCGCCACACCCGCTTCCTGCCGTGAGGTTGCTGCATCAGCCCATTGCACC
>JAQZBX010000754.1:0-97507 GCA_029593785.1 Cabassous unicinctus
CAAACAGTATCTAAGTAGCTCTTGGACAAGTTACTCCTTTGTTGTGCCATTAAAAGGAGGTCTTACAGATTGAGAAGAAACATCTCTTAAAAATAATGTTATTTCCATTACAATTTGCCTTGCCAATTACACATTGTTGTATATATAGAACCACATATATAGGTACGTTCCCAGGAATTATTGCAGAAGTCACCAGATTGCTTCTGATTCTCCAAACATATGTATAGATTTTTTCTCAGGTGGATAATATAATAAATCAGGCCAGATGATCTACTTGTTACTACAAGATGAAAGAAACAACCATCAGTGTGAAAAAAAGAAGGCACTTTCTTTTATTTCTTTTCTTTTCTTTTTCTTATCTTTTCCTCCCCTCCCCTCCCCTCTTCTCCTCTCCTCTCCTCTCCTCTCTCCTCCCTTCTTCTCTCCCCTCTTCCCCTTGGTACCTTTCTTTTTTTCTTCCATCCTTCCTCCCTCCCTCCCCCCTCTACTTTTCTCTTTCTTCAATAAATTTATTCTGAGTTATTGTGCTCAGTAGCCAGATGGGCCCTTTATCTTTTTTTAAGATGGGCTGCTACCAAGAAAAATGGAACAACCTCAAATTATCATTTGATAATTTAAGGATGAACCCATATATAATATTAACAATTTTCATTACATTATATAAATTTTAAAGACTATTCTTATGTGTTTAAACTAATCATTAGATTCCACATTCTTGCCTCTCCAATCCAGAACACGTCTTGATTGGTTATTTGGCTTAAATGTTAGTTCCATCATATCCCTCTCTTTACCAAAAGCTTCAATGACTTTATGGTCCTATTTCTTATCACATGTCCTATCTACATACTTCTTGTATTAATCAGGATTTCTATTTGAAAGAGACAGAATCCCACCCAGGTTATGAAAAAATGATTTCTTTTGCAAACAAAACCACATTGCAGGAAATACAAAGATGCAGCTGCTCTTTGTTTCAAATTTTTAAAAATCCCGGAGAAGAATTGCAATTGACCTCACTAAAATTACATGCTCATTCCTGTGGTGAGGATGGGATTGGGCTCCAGGCAATATACCATCACTGTCAGTCCCAAATAGAATCATGTATTTGGTGTGAGATGGGAAGCCATAACAGAGAGAGAGCTTTTTTCAGAAGGAAGGATATGTGCTAGACAGACGAAACAATGGCTTTTCCGTGTGCTGCCATTTTACCCTAACCTGTTGCTACTTTCTTTTATGCATCAGATACTCTGGATAATTCATAATACTAGCTTGTTCTTCCACCCACCTTGCCTTTTCACACATCCCTTTGTAGCTTCTGTCAAACAATATGGCCTTCCCACTATCTTCTACCTATAGAATCCTCGTTCTTCTAAGTATAGCTCAAATGCTAATTCTTATGGGAAGAGAAGTGGACTTCTGGAATGTCCTAGCTCTCCAACATTCAAACCAATTACTACTATATTAAAGTTTTAACGATATATTGTCATGATATTGAGAGCAAATGTTGCCTTTTCCCATCTCAAATGTTTCAGAAGCCTTCTATCTCTTGTGATTTGGAAAATTCATTTGTCCTTGTCTGCCCTGTTTTTCCATTGTTCTCTATTTCAAAAGTTGCTGCAAATGCCTTCCAAAAGTACAGTGTATTTGATTTTGCTTTTAGAGATTTATGAATGCCAAGTTTAGTTTCCAGTCCCTCTTTTCCTATGGTGCTACTAGACAGTAATGGCAATGTCATGCATGACTTCAGGCCATCTGACTTGTTTCTGCAAAGGAAAATTTAATCCTCAAAAGATACTTTTTATTAAAAAGAAATCCACTGAATGGAAAATTCGATTTTACAAAGAATTATTTTGTAAAATAATGTATTAAATTCTGACATAAAATTATAAGAAAGAATATCAAGGCATATGCTTCAACATATGTTGTTTAATATAAAATGGAATTTGCCCTAAACATGCCTTTCACCGTCAGTTCACTGCTCTAGCAGGGAGTTCTAATACACTACAAAGTTCTCAGAAGAAGGTGCCATCTCATTACAGAGAGGCAACTTTTTAAAAAAACAATCTCTTAGTTTCAAGCAAATGAGACAATATATGAAGAAGATATTTGGTAAAAAAAAAATTTCTAATTACTAAAGACAATGGAGATATCAAAATAGCAAAATAAGGCATAGAGATTTAATTTTTAGCCTAGAGATTTTATCCTTGGAATGAAGTGCTTCATTTCCTTCCAAGGTTAACTTTTAAACCTTTTTAATTCTTCTAATAACCTTAGATACTTAAGTTTATATTACTTTTCTAATAACACAGTGCTAATAGTCATATGAATAATTCACTAGGAAAATATTTTACTTCCATTCAGAAAACGTAATAAAAATGCAATAATATACTTCTTCAATATTAGATTTTATAGTATTGGAATCAATATTGCTTTTTACAAATTTAGCATATCTGTTAATAATTTTATTCTAAACTTAAATTAGTTGAATGTGAAAAAAACAGCTTTCTGTTGGTCCCTGGAAAAATTGGCTTTGCCAAGAAATTATCCAATCCTTTATCAAATTTCTTTAGTAAAAGTACTTTGTCCTCTTCAATCCCTAGCTCTCTAACTGTTCTAGCTGGTAAACCTATTTCACACTCACTTTCAATCTCCTTTGATGTCACTTCCTCCTCTATTAAACCTTTAAATGATGAAGCTCCTCAGGGCTCTTTCCTCTATTCCCACTATATGTTGGAAGCTCTAAAATAGAAATCTCAGTACTGTCACTGTCCTTTGAACTCTACTCTCAGCCATTTGTCCCACTTGGATATTCCATAGCTACATCACATTCAATGTATACAGAACTGAACTTGTTATCACCCCATAGCGAGCCAGCCCTACTCCTGGGTGCCATTTGTCAGGGAGTGGCTTCAACATCCACCTGGCTATTTAAGCTAGAAAGCAGGCAATCATCCTCTTTGCTTCCCTCTCCCTTAAGCTTTATGTGCAATCTAACAGCAATTCCTGTTAACTCTACATCAAATGTATTTCAAATACTTTCACTTCTCACATTCCAAACTGGAGTCCCCAAATCAACATAATCGATCTCCAAGTTCTTGAGCCTGAAAATCTGATGAAATTGATGTTCTACTCATCACCGTTACTCTCTGTGGGAAGAGCAAACACCTATCCATTGATTTTAAAATAAATTTTAAAATCCTTAATATGACTGTGATGTGTTCATGTGTCAACTTTGCTAGGTTATGGTGTCTAGTTATTTGGCCATGTAAGCACTTGTCTGATTGTTACTGTGAGGATAATTAGTGGATTTAAGTAATTAGTTAGTTGACTGCATCCATGGCTCATTATCTCTACAATGAACAAAGGAGATTGCCTTCAACAATGACAGCAGTCTCATCCAGTCAGCTGAAGATCTTAAAGGGAGAACTGATGATTTCTACAGTCAGAAAGAAGAATTTCTATTTTTACCTCAGTCAGCCAGCTTCTCCTGGGGAATTCATCAAAACCTTCATCTGAGTTCCCAGTTTGCAGTCTGCCCTATAAAAATCAGATTTGCCAATCCCCACAATTGTGTGAGCCAATTTCTATAATAATCCAATGACCTAAAAATCCTGATTACCTGCTACATCTGTAATTTATCTTAATACATTATGCCTCTAGATTTCTGCTTTCCAATCATACCCATTTTCTTCATGTCTTTTATTGCATTCTATGCCTTATAACCACAGGGTGTTTACACAGGCTATTTTCTTAGCCTTTAATACCTTGCCATCTTCTCTTCACCTAATTAATTCATGCTCATTCTTCATGTCATGGTTTAAATGGCAGTTGCTCTTAGAAAATTTTCCTGGCCCAAGGATTATATATTATATATAATATAGTCTTCTATTTCATTCTTTGCTATCTTAACCCCAAGTCTCAAAATCATAATTAAATAACTAACAGATGGTTTCTAATTTAGGTTATTATATATAGTTATTTATTTTCTTTCTCTCCCCTCGAAATGTAAGCTCCATAACAGATTATATCTATCTGCTGTGTCACCTCAGCCTAGCACAATCTTTTAAATAGAGAAGATGATCAATAAACTTTTGTTGAAGAGTGAATAAATAAATGAATACTAAGATGCCACTTAATGGATTACAACTTCTGGGAGATTTTTTTAAAGGAAATGACTCGAATGACATGGCTTTCTTCTAAAGTTATATCCATAATCCACTTCTTTTAATCACCTGATATTTCTCTATTCTATTCTAATGCCACTCCAAGGATAATTAATAGCCAGCTAATCCCCAGGCAGTTCTGCAGCTGTCACAGCATGGCAATAAATTTTAAGTGATGTTTATTTTGAAAGCTGGTATAACAGGAAATGCTTATATTTAACATACTGACGAATGCTCAACTAGAATTTGGAAGGTCCTGCAATGCTCTGCCTTACACGTTTCATTATGCTTCCGTTTTTGATACTAATTTGCTTACTATCATCAAATCATTTCTGTCTACACTTTGCAATCAGAGTTGATGATGAAAAAATTAAATTATGACTTTTGCATTTAAAAGGCTCAGAGATCTACAAGGAAGACTGATTATGCAAATGTAAATAAAATATAAAAACAAATGTTTTCCAAGGACAAAAACCATGTCTTCCTTAGGAGAGTGACCTAAAACAATGTAGACAATCAGCAATTTTGTCAGTTTCTGAACATTTTCTCTGCCTAGGAACCTCATGGAAGGTTCACAGATGTCATGACTCATAGCATTTAAACCAAATTCTAAAACTAAGACGAAAAGACAATGTGAGAGAGGAAGTCAGTCCAACGAAGGGGAACAGCAAATGCAAAAGCATAGAGACTTAAGAAGGAGCCATATGTTGAAAACAGTGTTTTAGAAAAGAGGCTGATTAAGGTCATGTCAGAGAGCCCATTGCCATGCTCATGAGTTTACCTGTTATCCCTTTACCCCTTTACCCTTTATAGGGGAGCAAACAAGATTTAAACAGAGAAATGAATTACTCAGATTTTATTTTTTCTTATTTTTTTTTTTATTTTTTAGGAGGTACCGGGGATTGAACATGGCAAGCGGGTCCTCAACAAATTGAGCTACATCCGCTCCCCTGGATTTTTTTTTTTTTTTAAAGAAACATTGACGGTATTTTGAAGCATGAACTAAAAGAAGAATGACTAGTTTGTGGAGCAAATATATTTTATCTTTATTGCCAATTCCTGTTAATCATGGTCACCTAGATATAAGTCTCAAAAGGAATTCTCTGCAGAAAGCGTTGTTGATCCGACAGTGATCCCTGCCGTATGCCGTGTCTGGTGCTTGAATAAAGGAACATGGGTGAGAGGTTCGGTAAGGGCAGCTTCAATTGCACAGGAACACTTAAACTGAAGAGATACTTAAGCAGTTAGCAACAGTAGGGCATTTCGGGGGGAAAAAATCAGAACCAGTGGTATCAAGCAGTTTGCTTGAGACTTCTGAGTCTGACAGAATACTTGTCCATTCCTGTAGTTTGGTTTCGGTACAGATGGGACTATAACTAAAATAGGGACTGGGTGACTGAAAGAAGAATTCTTCCTCCATTCTTTCTATAGGCCACTCTCTCCAGCAGCTTTTTGTTTTATTTCATTTATTTATTACTTTTTTTTTTTTTTCAAATGGCTGTCTTTCTAGATTCGAGGCAGCAATTTTCTCTCAGAGGCTTTCCTGGGACAATAATGAAATATTGGTTAAAAGAAAAGAATATAATATTTGTAGAATGTAACTAACACATTTCATATATGAATCCTTATATTATTGATTAAATCGGCAAATGTTTATTCAGTAACTCTTTGGAATAATTTTGTTTAAATACTAACATCAGCAAACATTTGTTCGCTGATTCTATATTGCCTGGGTACACTCAGTTCACTAAGGTACCAAAAAAGAAAGTAGCATAATCCTGTCCTTGAAAAGACTATTTTCCATATATTTTTTTTCAGAGTAATATTAACTACTTTTTCAGTCCCTAAACAAACCTATTAACCACTATTTGTTCTTAGGAAGGAAGTGGTTCTATTTAGGGCCAACAGCCAAGAATTTTGCACTCCATTCCATTCCATTCATTGCTTCTGTTACTGATATACTGAGTAATACTAAGTAACAATTCTCCAGAATTTGTCTTCATCTTACTAAGCATGGCAATGCACTAGAAATTCCACTAATGTGGACATGGCCTAGGGCATGACAAAGAAATAGGTGGAGACCAGAAACCCATCTCTGGCATGTCTCAGGAATGTCCCTAGAGATGGCTCATTACTGAGTAGCGGAGCAGAGACATGACTCAGCCAGAGTTTCTGCAGCAGACTGTCTGGGGCAGCTACAACAGTGTTGGCAGGAGCCACAGATCAACCAGTGTTTCCTGGATGTAGAAGAGAAAACTGAGCCTTTTATTCAGACCTGGGACTTCCAAACAGGAATCTGATTATACAAAATTGCATAAATTGAGATTTTGTCCTCACTGAAAAATTAAGAAGAGAAGAGCTCTACTATCTGCTTATACTAACTTTCTCAAATATTATCAATGTATTTGTAATACATTAAGAACAAAAAAGTTATTATTATTATTAATGTTTCAGGTGTTGTCTTTTTTTTTCTTTATTAGAGAAGTTGTGGGTTTACAAAACAATCATACATAAAATACAGGATTCCCATATGCCAGCCTTTTAGTAACACCTTGCTTTGGTGTGGAATATTTGTTACAATTGATGAAAGCATATTTTTATAGTTGTTCTCTTAACTTTAGTCTAAGGTTTAACTTAGGGTTCACTGTCTGTGTAGTGGAGTTCCATGGATTTTTTTAAAATTTTTACTCTGCTATCAGACCTAACATATATATACTGCTATCAGACCTAACGTATATATACGACCTAACATTTCCCCTTTTATCCACATTCAGATATTATTTCAGTAGTGTTAATTCCATTTACAATGTTGTGCTATAATCACCAACATCCATTACCAAGAACAATTGTTATTTAATCTGTTGACATTAGAACTTTTCTTCTAAAAAGACAATGGATTCTTTAGAAAAATATCTTGATTTTTGCAGCTTAAAAAGGAGGAAGCCCTTATTAGCAAGGGCTGGAAAGAGAAAACTAAAGGATATGTAAACTTGTTTCTGAAGAAATAAACACTAAATTGGAGATGGAGAAAATGGGAGGGGAAAGAGGAGAGAAGGAAGGTAGTCATGCTACAGAGCAGAGGATGAAAGATTCTATTCAACAGGCGTGACTAATAGCACTCTTATGAAATCAACCAAGCAAGTTTTCCTTGCATGTGAAGCCCTTGTAGTCTATAGACTTGTATGTTACATTGGGGTTTTGAAAGTTTGGCATTTAATTTGGGAATTGTGTTCACAGTCTCCAATGTGAAGAAAATAAACAATTTCTCACTGTGTTATGCATCGTTGTGTTATTCAGGGCCTACAGTTTATGACAGAAACTGGGCTTTTAGGGCCAATTGCAATCAATCTGTTTTTTACTTTATTGGGCAATCGTTGCATGACCCTTAGTATATGGGAATTTGTATGTCAAGGCTCATGTGACAATTTATTTATGACGTTGAGGTAAGATTAGTCTTTTCTGTGTCTTCTTGCCTTCCTCAGTATACTTCTTATTACTGTGAGTTCATATTTATGAATTTAAAGATGACTAGTTTCTAGCTCCAAAGTTAAATGTAACCTCACGAAGGTATCAGCTGTCCCTAAGTGAGGTAATTGCCATTTTCCTTAGGCTGAAATTTCCAGTATGACATAAGACAGGGCCTTGAAAGGGGAGTCCCCTATGAGACCACGTTTAATCTAGCAATCTCTCACCAGAGTGTTGATAAATTTCCTGACACATTTTGTTATTTGATTTTTGGTTTTTGGTTTTTCAGTGATAAAGACCAAAGATTTACACAAGAAGAGGCTTGCAGAACTCCTGATCCCAGACCAACTGCTCACATCTAGTTTAAACGCTCCTGGTTTTTTAGCCAAAACCCAGTAGAGTGGTGACAGCAACAGAAAACAGTGGAGAGATGATAAATTACATCGTGGAGTTGGCTCAGTGCCTAAGAAGTACGTATAATGGACAGTATGGAGTCTCTGCATAGATCCCTTCTTATCCTTATATACCATTTCTAGGAGGGCAGGGGGGATTTGGTTTACATTCAACAACCTCCCTCTTGCCCTTAACACTGACAGAAGATGATCAGATGCTGTGGAAACCAGCTCTCTTGCCTCCAGTTGAGGGAACTCTAAGCTATAACATTTGCTACAGGGCTCCCTGCAGAAACAGGCTGAACCTATGCCTGAGACTGCACCTGTGCAGTTGCTTGGCTTCCTTCCCTTTCCTCTCCTGCATCCTCCACTCCCTAACCAGTATCCCCTGGGGACACGTCCTTCATAAATCACTTACACATTCATCATTGTCTCAGGGTCTGCTTCTGCAAAATCTGACCAAGACAAAGGGAAATGTGACTGAAATGGGAGAATCAGGGAGAAGATGAATCTCCAAGTGTGAGATAGGAAAATAGATTGCTGAGGGATAGAATGAGGAAAAGCAAGGAAATCTAGGAGTGAAAGAGTGGAAGTAGTAGAGCAAAGAAGATAATCAAGAAGCTAGAATAATATTGTCTGGGACCGCAGAACATGGGGCCTTCATTTAACAGTCCTGAAATGCAGTGATTAAACACAAGGCTCTGAACTCAGGCTAATTGGGGATAAATTCCAACTTTGCCACTTCATAACTGTGTAAACTTGGACAAGTTTTACTCTCTATAAACTTCTACTTTCCTGTCTATAAAATAAATGTAAGATTTTTAATCTAAGAAATATTTTCAAATATGGAAAGAAGCTTTATAAGATACTTATTGCATCATGATCTGTAGATGTGGCTCTCAAATGTGGGTGACTTTGTCTTCAGGTGATATTTGGCAATATCGGGAGACATTTTTGTTGTCACAGCTGGGTGGGGATGCTACAAACATATAAGCTTTGGAGGCCAAGGATGCTGTTACACATCCTATAATGAGCAGGAAACCTCTCCCCTCCACACACACTCAAAGAAATAAGTAGCCCAAATGTTAATAGAGCCAAGATTAGGAGACTGATTTACAGCCACAAAAAGTTGAGAAAGCAAACTAAAAATTTTAAAAATTTAAATAGGGAATGATTAAGTAAATTATAATGTATTATAATTTAATATGCTATAAATAAAGTTAAATTATTTGGTTAAACCTGTGTATCAATGCTTATGATAAGATTGTAATAGCATAGAAAATGATGAGAGCTTGTAAATTGCAAAAATTCATTCATTCATTCAAGCTTTATATTTTTTAACTTTTTATTTTGTACTACTTTAAATTTTTACTGCAGTTGCAAAGTAATACATAACCCATACAGAAAACTTCAACATACCTCCCACCCAGATACCTAGATCCACTAAATTTTAACATTCTCCATCTAGATTTTCTGACATCTACTCTATGCCAGGCATTGGACTGGAGATAGAGTGATGAAGAAGACAAATTCACTGCTCTCATGAAATTTACTTTGTAGTGGGGAGGAAAGCCAAGACAATTAAAGAATAGGTAATTGACTGATCACAGTGATAGGTAGATAGATTGATAGATAGATGACATAAATAATCTATGGAAAATAAAGAAATAAAAAAACTAACAACAGAAAATAAATAAATTGATGAATAATTAAAATAGTGAATACATAAATAAAAAGATAATAAACATAAATAAATGAACAAGAAATACATAACATTCTGAAGATCTAATAATTTAAACTGAGAACTAAATGAATAGAAAGTATAAGCCATGCAAGGATTGGTAAAAGACCATTCCCAGACAGAGGGACCTGTTAAGTTGAAGACCTGATAATGGGAACAAGCTTGGCAGTTTTGAATAACAGCAGAGTGAAGAAGAGAAGAAAAGTAAGGTAAACACAACAGGACCTGGAGGAAAATAGACTTGAGTTTGAACCCCTGCTCTAAAGATATGAAGTGGGATAGTCATTCTCTCAAAGACTATATCCTCATCTCTATCTTGGAATAATAAAATGTCTCAGGATTATTGTAAAAGTTACATGAGATAATACATTTAAAGTGATAAGCTTTATGCCTTTTATATAGCAAGTATCTATACCCAATAAAGTTTTATTTCAGTAAAGTTTCAAAATTTAAAATGTACATAGGATATAAACTGAAATATAAAAGATGTGCATATAACATATCAAGCCTGTGATTTTATACATATACTGCACACACACACAGTAAAGATTTCTAGTTTTTCTCATGATATCTTCATGATTCTCCAACTCTGACTCTCACACTGCAGAAATTTAGCATCAGATATTCGATTATAAGGGTATAAGTAAGATAGATTAGATGACTTCTAAGATCTTTCTTACTCTATGGTCCCAGGACTCTGAGTTTCCTGTGAAAGGGTAAAATAGCAAATCACTTTTGACATATTTGTTCATGTTTGTCCGTTTTCTGAAACAAGGAAGAATAAATGTCTGATGTATTGTGTTTTGGGGACTTGTAACCAAAAGATATTGTTTTTTTCATGACGCTTAGCTGTATATAAGTTTTAATTAATATACTCTTAGCTGTATATTAGTTTTATTGTCTCAGTTGCCGTAGGTATAATGAGTGGGTTAAACAAGATGATCTCAATATTCCTTCTATTTCTAAGATCATAAATTGTATAAATAATTTAGGAATGAGAGCTTAATTCAATTAGATTTTAATTCAATCAGTTTTAAAACTGGATTTTAGAAGATAATACTGGTTTCTCTGCAGAAGAAAATTAAAGATATCCTTTGAATTAAGGAAAGTGTCTATAATTTTTATAAAGGCATATTAACTGATACTATGAAAATATAATGATTATAAAATCTCTTTGCACATTTGATTTTAATTTAACTTTAACTTTACATACAGGAATAAATGTTTCAGGTTTTTACAATAAGTAGTCAACGGGACTAGGAAGGTATGCAAGGAAACTCTATAAATACCTCCAGTGGAGAAGGACAAGGTAGTCGAGACCTCATGGAAAGGACTGTACATTAGACAGAGGCCATTCTTGACACTGGAACTGACATCACATGGAATGTTTAGATGAAATGCACTGATTTGAACTTGGCTTTCCAAAAGTAATTTTATGTCATAATTTAAAATAGCAATCATATTTTATCACTAATTCATAATATGAGTGGAATTCATTTACAAACATTGTTTCATCACATAATATTTGAAAGGCAGGTAAGAAATGTATCAGTTTTGTTTCACATAACTTAACTGAATATAGGTCATAGCCCTAATGGTTTACGGAAAGTCACATACAAATAAGATAAAGTCAGAGTCAGGATCCACTTAAAATCCATTAAAATGTCATTTATGTCACTGCTCCACTCCACATAAAAAGGTAATTATACTGTCTGGTGATAAAGAAAAATATTCTTTAAAAAGGATGTAGGGATTCACATAGACTTCAAGAGTAGTGAATGAATGAAAAACTTTACACAAAGGTGTTTAATATTTACTCTTATTTACTTATTATATTAATTTATTAAATGAGAAGGCATGGTGTATAATAAGCCACATTTGTGACCCTAAATAAGAAGACTTATGGGGACTAATTTTAAGATATTCTTTCCTTTCATATATCAAAACCGTTTCTGCAAATATATTATAAAATGCCTTGAAAGTGCTAATATAGTTAATATCTCTATATCATGCATAATGTATTTCATTTTTAGAATTGTCTAGTTTCTCATATGTAGTGAACTCTTAAAACAGCCAGAGTCAAATAAACAAATTGTATTTGGAGCAAATCAACCATATAAACATTTTGTTTTTCTTAGTGAATAAATATTTCCAGTGAATAAGAAAAAAATTAGCAATGTTGAGGTAGAAAGGAGGAATAGTAATTCCAAACAAAAAAGAGGAGAGCAGTTGTTCAAAATGGTAGATGGAACATTTGTACTTATATCCTTTCATCTTAACTTTACATTAAAGTTATGTTTAAAAGATTTGAAACAACAAGTTGTGCAGAATGGGGCTATTCACAAGCTTTTAACACATTTTGAGAAGAGAGAAAGCAGATGGTGAAGTTGTATTGTTACAACAGGGTGGAAAAATCTGTGGCCAAACACACATGAGGAGATGGGAGCAGCTGGTGAGGAGAGAGACAATGTTCACTGCCAAACCACAGGGAGGCACAGGATTAAAAGCACCAGTTATCACTAAAGGTGGGAAATCAGTTTAAACTAGGAAGATGGAATAATTGACCTACTCTAGTCCGACAACTGCATATAGAACACCTGGCACCCAACTGGTTACCTCTAAGGTCAAATAATAACCTTATGTTAGAGTAGGAGCAAGTATGGAAATTACCACGATATAATAAGACCATCTATATTCTGATATTTAGGAATCCCAAGGAGTAAAAATCCAGCTCCCTGACCTCATCCTAAAGTGAAGATTGGCAGTCAGAAAGCACCTCACACATCAGAAGAACTCATGGCCTGGAGTCCACCAAAATAGATAGCCAAAGTTCACAGAACAATAAAGGAAAGTCTGATGTGAAAAAGCCAACGTAAACAGATAAGTAACACTGGGGAAGTAGTTCACAGAAGAGAAGAAAACATAAAAATATATATATTGGTGTTGTCAGAATTTTTTTAGTGTGTACTCTATCCATAATACAAAAAATGGAGTTCCATGACAGAAGAATAATCAGAGAACAAAAAAAAATCTAGAAATCAATAATTTGTTTCTTCCAAAATAAATTACAAAGTTGAAGATAAAGTCAAGGAAATTTCTCAGTAATGAAAAAAAGAGTCAAAGATAAAAGATGTGGAAGATCAAGCACCCAAGTGCCTATCAACAAATGAATGCATAAACAAAATATGGTATATACATTCAATGGAATATTATTCAGCTATAAATAGAATGAAGTTCTAAAACAGCTACAATATGGATGAAACTTGAAGACATCATGTCAAGTGAAATAAACCAGACCCAAAAAGACAAGTATTATATGATCTCATTTATATGAAATACTGAAAATAATCAAATTTATAGAGACACATAGTCAGTTACAGATTAGCAACAACTGGGAGATGAGGCAAGGAGAAATTGTGGCTTAATGGGTACAGAGTTTCTGTTTGAGATGAAATTTCAACTCTGGAGAGACCTATACTACGATGGTTTTAGAATAAGTGCACTGATTGGGACAGGAGAATAGTAAGTTAAAGAAGGGAATAATTTAAGCAGGAAAAAAATGTGAGAATTTACAGTTTTGAAGAATATAAAATATAATAAAGGCTACAAGGAAAGTCACCTTGAAACTGCAAGAAAAATATAAATAATAAATGAGTTCATATATGCATATTTACATAATACCTACATAAAACTAGATAAAAAGGCAATCTCATCACAGAATTTCCTCTTTGTTCCATAGTAACCATTATTTAGATGGACATGGATGAAACCCACTTCATATTCATTTTTAATTTTGAACACTGAGCTCTAGATAAAACCGGAAGGCTTGATTATGTTTGCAGAAAAGGCTAAAATGTAACCAACATTGACAACATGTAAGAAAACATTCAAAGTACAGTCATTGTGGAGGAAATTTTGGTGGTTTCTCAGAAAGTGAACTATAGAACTGCCATATGATGGACCAATCCCACTGCTGGGTATAAACCCAGAAGAACTGAAAGCAAAGACACAAACAGATACATGCACAACAATGTTTATAGCAGCATTATTCACTATTGCCAAAAGTTGGAATCAACCCAAATGCCCATCAAGAGATGAATGGATAAACAAATTGTGGTATATACACACAATGGAATATTACTCAGCTTTAAGAAGGAATGCAGTATTATCACATGGGATAACATGGATGAACCTTGAAGACCTTATGTTGAGTGAAGCAAGCCAGGCACTTAAGGACAAATATTACATGATCTCAATGATATGAATTAAGTAAATTGAGCAGGCTCACAGAGCTAGAGTCTGGAAGATAGGTTTACAAGAGTTAGAAAGGAAGAAGAAGGTTATGAGCCAATGCCCATATGGGCAAAATCTATGATAAGGAGGAAGTGTGTAGTTGTGCAGTGGAAGGGCATGACAGTGGTGCACTGATACTTTTGGGTTTTCAGGGGGGTAGGGTGGGGATGGTGGGTTGGACTGTCCATGGAACTGGGGGGAGGGTTGGGGGAGGGAGCAGGTGAACACTGGGGATTAGCAGGTATGTGGTTAAAACTACAACATTGGGAATGTTCTTATAGCAACATGGCAGGGGAGGGTTACTGGTTTAGGGTGTTAGATGTGTGGGGGAGGTTATTCTGGACAAGGCACACCTGGGACAGGCATCTAGGGAATGTGTGAGTGTTCATCCTGTCATAATGAGTTGTATCAATGGGTGGAGATGCACATAACGAGTGGGAAGATGTTAGACTCCCATCCTGGGAGTCCTGCTGTGTTCTCAAATAGAGGCACAGGAGTCTCTCAAGAGCATACGCAGTGCCTGATAGGGAAGGACAGAGCAGTATGTCAAGCTCTCAATGTTGTTGCAAGTAACTATGAATCTTGTTCTTCAAAGAGTGAATCCTGGTGGTTGCCGTGGGTCCTGAGGGGAGAGGGAGAGAGGAATAAAATAGATGGAACATGGGGCATTTGGGGAGCAATGGAAGTATTCTACATGATCTTGCAATGGTGGATACAGGCCATGTTAAATTTCATAAAAATTTATAAAAGTGTATGGTCCAAAATGTAAAACAAAATGTAAACCATTGAACATGGTTGGTAGCTATGTTTCAGTATTTGTACATCAGTGGTAACAAATGTACCATCCACATATAAATTGTTATTAATAGGGGAAAGGGGAAAGGGGGAAGGATGTTGGGTTTGTGGTAATCCCCTATATACTGTATGTGACTTTTTTGTAACCTAAAACTTTTTTGAAGACAAAATGAAAAAAGTAAGACACTGGGGAAATAAATGGAAGAAAATGTCACTATACATACAAGACAACAGATCTTACAGTTATGAAAGACATAATGTAAAAAAATTTTTTAAAATATTTTTTCATTTTTTATTATTCCAAATCTTTTTTAATTTTTTTAGTTTTTTAATTTTTTTTCATTTTGTATTTTATTTCTTATTTTTAAAACTATCATTATGACTTCATTTTCTTATTAATTAAGCTATTTTATTGGCTTCATTTTTGAAGAAGTTTTAAATCACAGAAGGATTGCAACTATGACAGGGGAGAATCATTTGTGTATGGTGTCAGTGATGGGGGATATCTGGGCATACATATAAGCCATATTAAATGTTTTCAGTTGTTCATGGGACATTGTCACAGTGGGTGGAGATTCACACAATATCCAAAAGAATATTGAATTCCCACCCTGGGGAGCTCTACCACATTCTCTAATGGAACAGCATGAATCCCCTGAGTATGGGGGCAATGAGTAGTGAAGGAGGATGGTCCACTGATGGGCCCTTAATGATGACTGTACTTATGAACCTTTACTCGTGAAATTGAAATTTAGCCTAGTATTATAGAGTGCCTAAGAGTTACCTCCTGAGAGCCTCCTTGTTGCTCAAATGTGGCCTCTCTAAGCCGAACTCAGCATATAAATGCATTACCTTCCCCACCAGTGTGGGACATGACTCCCAGGGATGAGCCTCCCTGGCATCAAGGGATTACTACCAAGTACCAACTAGCAATGCAACTGGAAAAAGACCTTGACCAAAAGGGGGAAAAGGTAAAGACAAATGATTTTATATGGTAAAGAGACTTCAAAGTGAGTCGGGAGCTCATTCCAGAGGTTATGCTTATGTATGTCTCAGCAGGATCTCATTGACTGCCAAAGTAAATACCACCTCAAACAGTGGGGCTTGTGAGGGCTCTAGAAACATCCAGACACTATAGTCAGGGTAGATAGCTCAGGAGTTTGATGCCTTGCTAGTGGGCTCTACTTTGGGATTTATGCTACCCTGTGTGACAGGGTTGAACTCAGTTGTGGTTTCCCTAAACATGGCTCTTCTGACCCTTCTATTTGAACCCATAATTAAGACTAGAGTTGATAGGTGTAGATTCAAGAATATAAAATCTTCAGGCTGTCCATGTGCCAGCTGGGCCCTGAATCTCAAAAGAATTGCAACACCTACTCTCCAGCTCATTGGACTCACCAAGAACAACTAACAAGGAGATGATGATGGACAATGACCATCCCAAGGAACCGAGAGAGTCTACAAGTGCAAGCAAGGGAGTCCCATCCATCTGCCCCATGGGATTGAAGTCCCCTCTCAATTAGAGGTGGAGTGGGCATCACCATTCCACAATCCTCAGGATTAGGGAATGAACTCTGGACTAAAGTAGACTTAAGGTATTATACTATAGACTTAATGTGATTCTAACAATGGAAGAAATTTTATCATTAATTTGGAGACAGTGGCCACTGGAGGTTCTGAGGGCAGGAGAGGGAAAAACAGGTGAAATATGGGGGCTTTTTCAGGACTTGGGAACTGTCCTGAATGACATTTCAACGACAGATACAGGACATTAAGTATCTTGTGATAACCTACAAAATTATGCGGGAGTGAGTGTAAACTACAATGTAAGCTGTAATCAGTGCTTAGTGGCAATGCTCCAAAATGTTTTCACGAATTGTAATGAATATACTACACTAATGAAGGATGTTGTTAATGTGGGAAAATGTGGGAGGTGTAGGGAATGGGGCATATGGAAATCCCTTATAGTTTTATGTAACATTTATGTAACCTAATTATCTTTTTAAAAATAAAAAAATGAAAAAGATATTTAAAAAAGAAAGAAAACATTCAAGTGGCTAAAAAGAGGTTGAAGAGCTGAAAGGAAAATTATGGGTACTAATAATATTTACTTTGTACAAAATGGGATTCAAAAATGCTGTCTTGTTGGAAGGAGGAATAAATGTGTAATAATATAATTCATAACATAACAAAAATAAATAAGTAATGAATAATAATAGCAATCCAATTCACACTGGAATATTGAGAGCAAATGAGATGTATGTAAGGTCTGTACCTCCACCCATCATTCCAAGAACATGAAAGATAATCTCTAAAACTAATTAAGAATTGTCAGCATAAACGGTTATATATGTTCAAAAGTGGGGAGTAAGACAAGTGGAAGAGAGGAATTGCTTGTACAAGGATTGTTTTTCATTGTATTTCCATCTTTACTATTTACTTATTTTTAGTCAGTGCTATTTCTTTAAATTAAGTTTTTATTTTGAAATAATTTTAGATTTAAAGAAAAGTTCCAACAATAGTACAGAAAGTTCTCATCTATTCCTCACTCAGTTCCCCCATTGTTAAGTCTTGCATTGCCATGGTGAACTCTAGACTTTATTTGGATTTCAACAGGTTTTTCTTTAATATCCTTTATATGTTCCAGATCCAATCCAGAGTATCACATTGCCATTAGTTGTCATTTCTCCCAGCCTCCTCTAGTCTGTGGCAGCTTCTCTGCCTTTCCTTCTTTTTCATGATCTACTCAATCTTGAGTAATATTGGCCAGGTATCCTGTACAATGTCCTCCAAACTGTGTTTGTTTGTTGTTCTTTCATTATGTAGACTGGGTTTATCATTTTTAGAAAGAATACAATGAGGTGATTTCTCCTTCTCATAACATCATATCAGAGGTACATGATATCCAGATGATATCACTTGTGATGTTAAACTTGATTTGTTCACTAAGGTAGTGTTTCCCAGATTTCTCCACTGTAAGATAATATTTTTCCCTTCCCTGCTCTATTCGTTGGAAGGCACTCTTTAAGTCTAGGCCGCCTTCAAGGGAAGGATGGGATAGGAATTATGCTCCATATCATGCAGGGGGGAATATCTATATATATCACTTAGAATTATTTGTCTCCTCTCCCCAATTATTTACTTATTCAGTCATTTGTAACAGTATGGACTCATGTACACTTCTTTATATTTTGAGCTATTATCCAATATTACATTATTTGTATTATTGCTCAGATTTTTCCACCTTTGGCCATTTGGAGCTCTTTTTGGTTAACTCTTGTGTCCCTCTGATATGTCTCCATCCTTGAAAACATTTTCTTACTTCCTGACACAAGATGTCACAAGATTATCTTTTATTTTCCCTGCCCAGGTCCTAAAATCAGCCGTTTCTCCAAAAAGCCCTAGTTCCTTTTCAATGATGAAGAGTATTTAGAAACCCAGACATAGGTATTGGGTGTGCTCAGCGCTACTGGGGTGTCATTGCTTCCAGGCTTTCTTAATGGACAGCGCTAGTTAATATATTTATATGTATACATACCTATGTATACTGTACACACATACTTATAATTTTGTCCATGTCTGTCCTTGTGTATGTGTATATTAAGCTAAATATAAGTCCATACTGACATCCCTGTCTGTAATACAGTCTCCAGGCTACTTTTGTAGCTATGTGTAACTCTTCAGTTTTTAAGTAGTTTAAAACACTAAACATTTTCAAAGACTTCCGTTAATAATTATGAAATGGAAAGTTTCAAGACTTCTGTTTAACCAGAAAAAGTATTTGAAATTAATGAAGCAGGGAATGAAATTATCACTGATTTGCTGAAGCTGTACAACTCTGTGAGGGAAAAATTATCAAGAAATTGACCTTCAGGAGTCTGATACTCAGAGAGAAGAGAGAACTTTTCCAAGTTCTCACAGAAAATTTGTAACAAGTAATATGATCCAGGGAAGGAAATGGTATGGTGCAGGGAGCAGGGGCAGAGATCCCCTGAGTGATGCTGTCATAATTCAGAGAGCCATTGAAATTTATGTAAAGGCAATATGCCCAAGATCTATGTGGAGAGAGGACTTCTTGGAGGATGTGGAAGGGGTATATGGTGATGACCTGTGATTAATGTTCTATAGGCAGATTCCTCACACTTAGCTGTGAAAAGGACATAGATGGGTGGAGATATTGTGTACAGCAGTCTATCTTTCTTATGTTTCACTCAGATTTGTTTCTTTACCTAGCTTTCCTTTCTCCAGTCTTTGCTGAGGGAAAGTAAGTGGCATATGCTGAAAGTAAAAGCTGAAAATACTATCACAGAGGTTTCTTGCAAAATTTCCCAAGACATAAGAACACAAACTGAACTGGTATGGTATCTTTTTATTACAATGTTAAGGAAAATGGAAATGAATACGTCTACCTTTCCCTAGTTTGGCATCATGCAGAGCAAAGCTTTGATTCCTTACAGGCATCCACAGAATGTTTGGAAGTAGGAGTGAGGGGCAAAGCAAGGAAAGAGGAAAGAGTTAGTAGGTGTCAGTGTAACTATTTATTTGCTAAACCTTGTGAGAAACATATTGAGAAATGCTATTCCACTGGGGGAGACCCTATTTCAGTTAAATTATTGGATAAATTGTCAAGTTCAGTAAAATATGGATCATTAATGTTACCTGATTAGTAAACCTACTTGAGGATTTACTAATTCCAATCTATGAATATGAATTTTAATTTTATAAAGGTAAGATAGAGCACTCAAGAGATTATTTAGACAAGTCTAAATATGGAGGAACATAGTAAGCTTTAAAAGCAGAGAACATTTTTTTGTCCTTCAAAATCTATTATAATCTCAGAAAATTAAAGCATGACACATCTAAAGCTTCACTCAGCGATAACCAGTTAATTATTTAACTGATATTGTGTACAATTTTCCAAAGACTATTTTCTCCATTGCTTGTGTTTTAGCTAGCACTGTATTTTGGTTTCATTCAAATAATTTACCCTCAATCAAAAAAGATTGACAAAGGGAGAAGTGCAAAAAAGAGTAAGAACAGCAAGCAGATTATAGGTTTAGGGAGCCTTAAAAAAAAGAGACTGAAAGAATGAAATATATATGCATTATACATAAATGTATCACATAACCAAACTATATGCAAGGGGAATGTAGATAATAATTATGGTAAAGTGTATAAAGGACATAAATCCAAAAGAGAAACAATATGTTGTGACTCAAGAGTTTATACACATTCGAGAGACTAAAATGGATGTCAGATAATGGAATATTTTCCAATAGTGAATGCTGTCGTTCATTAAATTGTTCCAATGGAATGCAGAAATAGACAAATGACAATAATAAATATATAAACAAATATAATTTATACTGTTAAAATTAAGGACATTCTTTGGTGTTCCTATGTTGTAATAATATACATAGTGTATAATTTAATGTTTTTTAAATTTTATATGAACATATTTGCACATGTGCATGAATATGTGTTCATGTAGGTGGGTAGGAGAGTGACTTTGTAAACCCAGAAAGTATAATGAAAGGGATGTTCTCTAGATAAAATGTTTCCCATGGAGTGATTATACAGAAGAATTTTTGGGGGTTGCAGATATATATTTATATATTTTTAGAAACCATCGGGACAGATGTCCAATGATAGAGTGTCTTAACAAGGTTTACCAAAGTAAGATATTCAATATTTTCAATAATCAGATGGGTGAACACTACTAATTTCATTCTCTCTTTCAGTCATAGCATTTTAAAATGGATGAGATTTTTTTTACAAGAGTTTCTTGGTCTAAATCATGGATATTTTTGTAAAATCAAAGTATAATTTCTGTTTAATTTGAGTGTGTTAAGTGAATTTTCTAACTAAAGGGATGTTTTTGATAAATCAAAAAATCTTTTGCAAGTCAAACTTAAAACATTATACATTAGATAACTGTAGATTTTTATGTTAGATTATTTTAAATGACAATATCGATATTAAAAATAAAGAAGTTGAGGTAGAAGCAAATAGAATTAATAGATTAAAATATTAAAATGCAACTTGTAAATAATTTAGTTCTTAAAAGATTATTTTCATGCTGCTTCAAAGTACAATATTGGTAAAAGAAAGCTAGAGTGAAATGAACCTACTGAAACATGAAAAGAAACAAAATTATATTCAATTTCTGGAAACAGGTAATACTTTTCAATTTCTTTGCCAAAAATTGCTACTAGTTTCTTTTTAATCATGTTTTTGTTTTTATTTGTGATGTCCAAAGATTTACAGGGAATTTTGTTTTAAACTGTAAACAGAGGACCCAAAACACATATTCTGAATTTTAACTTTTTAAAATTTTAAAACTCAAATGAAAAATATCAAAATTAATTCATACCACCTGTTCCTATAGCAATTGATTTTCAAGAGTCAAACCAGTTCCAATGGTTCCCACAGTTTTTAAAAACTTAAAATAGATCCAAAATATCACCTTAAGGAAAAAATATAAACATAATCCCTTTTGGGGGAAAAGTCATGAAGCTTGGAAATTAGTTATGTAAGGAGACTGTAAGAAATTGTATGTGTTGAACTGCAATACTATCAGCATAAAATAAAATGTTTTATTTACAGTATTTAAGGTTCATAAAATATCTTTGAAGAAAAGTTCAGTTTAATTAATTGAGTAATCATTTATCCAACAGACACTGTGTGCCAGGACTTGACTTTGCTGCCAACTACAAACAAATCTAAATACCTATGACTCACTCTCAAGCAGTTGAGAGTCAGTGAGAAAAATTTCACTTAATTGTGACATGAGTGACACAGCAGAATGGCAAACAGACTACTGTAGAAATATAGAAGAGAGAAAGAAAGTGTAAAGATGTATTATAACGTTTAATTATCCAACAAACATAGAGGTAGATATTATCATTTTTGTTTTTCAAAAAATAAAACTAAAACTGGAACATAAGAGACAACCAAAATGATGTAAGTAGAAAGTTCTGCATCAGAGATTGAAATCAAAATGTTTGACTTCAAAACTGATTTAGTTACCACTCTGTATAAAGCAGCCAAGACTTACCTAATTTTGCCTAGGCTTATAGGAGATGAAAGTTTTATGGAGGAAGATATTTAATTGAGGTGAATCTTGATGAAGAATAAAGAATTTGCTAGGTGGCTGAGGTGGAGAAAACAGGAAATAGCATGTGCAAAGCCACAGAAGTGTAAGCAAGACATGGTGTGGTCAAAGAATGGTAAGGAAAGGCACTGATAAATACAAAGTTTAAGGTGCAAGAAGAAGTAAGGGGGAGGAGATGGAGGGATGAAGAATTAACCTGGAACAAGTAGTCCAAGGGAATATATGAACCACCAAAATAAGCTGGAACTTTATTCTTCAGTAAATGAACAAAAGACTATTAACTTTGGTGACAATTTGCAGAACAGGTAACCTGTGACTTGCAATTTGAAAACCAGACTTAACTTTGCCTGAGATTGAACTTCATATTACTTCAGCTTGAATCAACTATGAAAAATTGATTCTGGACATTTTTTTTTCTTTTTTTAGGAAGTACCAGGGTGTATTAGTCAGCCAAAGGGGTGCTAATGTGAAATACCAAAAATGGGTTGGTCTTTATAAAGGGTATTTATTTGGGGTAGAAGTCCACAGATACCAGGCCATAAAGCGTTAAGTTTCTTCTCTCACCAAAGTCCATTGCCACGTGTTGGAGCAAGACAGCTGCGGACGTTTGCCAGGGTTCAGGCTTCTTGGGTTCCTCTCTTCCCAGGGCTGCGTTTCTCTCCGGGCTTAGCGCCTCTGGTTCCACCACAAGGTCAGCTGTAGACTATCAGGCTAACGGTTCACTTCTCTTCTCCTGGGGTCTTCTCTCCAACATCAAAACTCCAACATCAAAACTGCTTCTCAAAAACTGCTCCCTCTGTCCTTTGCCTTGCCTTTTATATTCCATTTCCCCACCCACCAAGGGGTGGGGCTCAATGCCCTACTGATGTGGCCCAGTCAACGCCCTAATCATAACTTAATCATGCCCAGATTAACAGATCAGTTTACAAGCATGATCCAATTATATTTCTGGATTTCATAATTACATCAAATTGTCCAATGGCTACACAGGGATTGAACCCAAGACCTTGTACATGGGAAGCAGGTGCTCAACTACTTGAGCTACATCTGCTCCTCTGGCCTATTATTTAATGTATTTACATAAGTAACAAACTAGACATTTGAAGGGAACATAACAAAATTTTATAACTATTAATGTACTTATAAGAACTATGAAAGAATTTGTATGAATTTTTGTTTTATTATTATATTTTTCCTGAGCAGTTTAATATTGATTCTCTTTTCCCTTCACCCATTCTTCTTCAAATCTCTCTCCATCTACATGTCATGTCTGTTCATTAATTACCTCAGTATTAGATATTATAAAAGATGCAAAGGAGACAATGGTTCTATCTTCAAGCCATTTATAATTTCATAGCTGAGATAAGACCTCTGCATTTATAATTCAAATATGAGAGCAAAAGTGGTAAGTATCCAACAAAAACAAAACTTTCTTCATGACCTAAATGGCCTAGGAAGAAGGTGCCTCAAATTTCTTCCTCATTACCAAAATGGTATATCTTTTTAAAGGAGTTATTATGGATATTAAAAGAAATACTTATAAAGTATCTATTAAATGATGCATACCCTTTAAATCATACTACCAATTCTGCGACCCTTCTAGGCTAAAGCTAAATGCGCCCATTGCAATGGACACACACCATCAAGGGAAAATATTTAATTGAAATGTACCTCAATAGTTTTATATCTTAACTTCCGTTGTTTGTTAAAAAATGAAAATCGTTTGTCCTTCTTTAAAGTTACTATATGCTACTTGAAATTTCAAAGCATTAATTATAATGAATAAATATAAATCAAATAAAAAGAATGAGTAGTTGATTCTTTTCTAATTTCCTACACAGACATCTCTATCTTCTGAAAATCACTGGCATAGAGGAGGACTAAATTTGTCATATACCTTTCATTATGAGAGTGCTTTCGCTGGGATATAAAAGTCGTTATTTACACAATTTAGTATGACACTGTCTGGTCAACCATTTAAATTCCATGAAGAGTAAAAAGAGTAAAGTCTGAATATTACATGGAAAAGGTCTGTGACCACACCAATGCATTGTAGATGGGAGTCAATTAGCTGTAACTAAAAGCCCTGCATTCATTGTTCCAACTGGTTATCATTTTTGCACCTCACTACATGCACTTGACAATTAGAAGCACTTTATGAGGCCCCTCACCACTGCCTGTGAGAATAGATATGTGGAAAGGATTTTTAATTTCCAGGTGAGGAGAAAGACAGCTTTAGATAACAGTATCCACAAAAGCCATTTGAGCTTTCCCCCCCAAAAATATGACCTTGAGTGTGGATGTGCATATAATCTGTTAACATTCTTTATTAAATAATCATGGATTGTTTTGCAACTGTACTTGTATATTGCTTATGTCAAAGACACATACTCTACCCTCACTGAGGTTTCAATCCAATACTTCAATAAGAACAAAACAGAGTTTATATTTTATCCCCGTGATGAAAGTGTGAATGATCACAATGCTCTTTCACTTTTACCATGTACACATGACATATTTGTACTGAAGAAGTAAAACCACTGACAGACTCTTACTACTGAAATTCTTTGCTATCATACATCTACATTTCAAATTTTGTGATATATAAACACTAGAAGCAATATGCTTCTAAATTGTTTGGGTTGAGAAATATTATGCTTTCCTGTATTTGAGGTCTTTAAAGACATTTATAGAAATATTAAAGATTTCAACTTTAATTCCATAATATCTTATACATTAACCTTGTTTAAAATTATTAAAAAAAAAACAAAAAAAAAAAAAACACAAAAGCTAGGGGGTATGTAAACCATGAAGTCTCTTTTCTCTTTCTGGCCAATTTCTCTCTCCAGAGCAAACCTTTATCACCAGTATATTTTTATTACAGGGCCCCTACAATTTGAGAAGAATCTAGCACATGTCAACAGGGAAAGTGACCAAGGGTTAGGGATACATATTAGCAATGGGTAAAGAAGAAAAGTAGAGATACACTCAGACTCTTGAAAAATAAGGAATGATTTTGATGGCATAACTATTATAATCTATCAACTGTGCAAATATCAGTTCCACACAGTTTTCTAAACCAGACCTGTTTGACCGGCTTGGTCCTCAAAGCTGTTCAGGTAACACAAGGAGAAGGAGGGATGATGTAAGCAAAGTAAATAGCCATTAGAAGAACAGACATTCTAAAGATATGGTTCAGGAACTCCGAAGGTCTGTCAATTGGAAGCTGAGAAAAGGAAAAAGATAGAGAAGGGAGGAGAAGAGAGTTAAGGAGAAGAGGAGAGGAAACTAGTGTAGCAATTGCTCAGGTAGGTTCCTATTGAACAACATGAGACATGGAGTCAATTGTGCCTGCCTTCAGTTTTATTCCTATTGCAATAAGTACTATTGGTAATACTTTGGACAAATCTTCAGTGTTCTCTTTTGCAAAATAGTAACTTCATTCTAAGAACTCTATGCAGATAACAGGAAATGTGTCTGGCAAATACACACACATACACACTATATAAAGACTGCATATAGGTCTATGAAAGATACATTAGTTATGAATAAGATTACTCTTAATTTCTGTTGGACTGAGATTCTCTAGTAAGAGTAAAGTTTATTCATATAGATCATCTGTATGACAGGAAATAAACTGAAAATATATTTTCTTTATATTTGGAGAGGATTATTAGCTGCACAAACTCATTAAGGATGGATAGGTACATGATTCAAAATCAATGCATCAGTTTAAGTTTAGTAGCTTTTTTCAGGATTTCCAAAAACATATTAAAAATATGGCCACACTACTTCAGCAGAGAAATTTCAGTATATAAGATTTGATACTATTTCTATAACATCTTCATGAGAAAGAATCTAAGTCTTTTAACTTTGTTGTTTTTCTCCAGATAACATTTTGATGGGGCAAACTTTGTAATTAGTGTTTTAGTTGTGCCTTGACTCCTGGAGATTCATTTGAGGCCCTCCTTCCTCCAACTACATTCCTCATTTAGTTCAGGTTGTTCCCCACCTGGAAGGACAGAGAAAAAGACTGCATCCTGGAAATGTGGCACTGACCACCAACATTTCTTACATAAGTTCCATTTTCAGCAGTTCTCAGCAGTTTGGGTAAAGGGGTGTGTAGATAAATTTTATTAGGGGCACCATTTAGCACTCTAGAAGTTTCACTATGTAGTCTAAGTTTCAGGCACTAATTGTGTCCCTGTGTTTAAATCTATCTTGGCAAATGCCTATCAGTATTTTTATGATTCAGTCTAAGGCATGGTCAATGGTAAATATCTCAGTACTAAGCAAATACCACTAAATCCCAGGAGTACATTGGAAAAAGGTTTATTCAGGGAAGATAACAAGGAATCTTAGCACAAGTTTCATAGACTGTGATAAAAACTAAGCTATTTGTCACAGTCTCCAAGGCCCTGTGACTATGTGTGAGAGATTGAACTGATTCTTTGGGCTTTTGTGAATGGAGTTGGCTACTAAGTTCCTTTGTAAACACACTATTTCACATGTGTCTCACCTTGCATTTCTTTATCTTGGTTCCCTAAAACTCACAGATAAAATGTCCAAGCATATTCTGACATATGGATTTGTAGATTAATCAGTTTCCAATGGCCCCAGATTTTAAAATTACTAATTACCTAATTCCTTAATGCTCACACCAATTCTTCTTTATAAGGATTGATTCTCCTCCCTCCTCAATTTTTAAATGCTGACTCAGTTGCCAGTAGAAAGATCAAAGCGGTCAGTATACAACCTGAATCTCAATGAGTTTCAGACGTATTTCAGAGAAGCACATGTAATTCTTACTCACATTTACATCTGGTTTTTAATACTGTCAGATGTTTTGTGGGTTAAACCCACAAACTTATGTCAAGGAGCTGCTCACATTTTTGTTTCAGTAATCATCACAAAAACTAGTTTGTTATTGTATAATTTTTTACAAGTAACGTATCCTTTGATTTGGAAATTTCTTTCATAAACATAGATATATGTTTGGAGATAATATTGGTTCTGTAATGTAATCTTTGAACTCTTAAATTTGCATCCTTATTTGACTTGATCCTTTTATTTCTCAGCTATACAGCAAGAGTCGGAAGTGTTTATGTCTACTGGATATAAGATGTGGTGTCTACGAGTGTGAAAAATGTCTTACCTATTCATTCCCTGTATCTGAGATTCAATTAACTGTCCAAATCGATCAAGTTCGTGCACTCTCGGAGATGTTTCCTATGCTGTAATTTGCAAGAATTTAATGATTCTGCTTTATTTTATAGAGAAATTTATAAGGAATAGGCTGAAGACATTACAAGTCACGTTCGCTCTGTATAGTGACATCTGCTGGGCTGTAGTCCACAGTGATTCTAAGCAAGCGCCTGCTTATTTTTAGAGTCGAAGCTCATTTCTCCCAAAAGTCAAACACCTGGTTCATTGTGTTCCGGAGACGTGATTTTCACTTAAACACCAAAGCCAATTCCCAAGTTTAACAATTTTCACCGAAAAAAAAAAAAAATCGTGCTGGAAAGATGCCCAAGATTTATAAACCTCTATTTGCTGGCATAATTCAGAACCAGCCACCCCCCACTAACTTGTGAAATATTTCTGCTTGTAATTATGTTTTGGGAGTGTCCTGCAGGGAAGGGTACTGGATATGAGCCAATGTCGGGAGGTCAACAGAATTTTCCCCTTCAGCATATTAAGGAAACGCAATAGGAAACAATACCCATTAAAAGCATGAACTTTGGCGGCAAGACTATCAGCTTATCTCAATCAGTTTTAGAAATTTGCTGCAGGAAAAGGAAAAGACTCATGCTCTTTTAAAAACCCATCTTTTTTGCCTTAAAAAGATATGGTAATTCTTCTTTGGCAACAACTGCTTTGCACTTTAATATTTACGGCCAAGCCAAGCCTGCATGCCTTCCAAGAACCTCCGGTAACAAACAAAACCTTGGAGCGCACCCTGGAAGTTTTTCACTCCACTGCGAACCGTGAAAGGAACAGAGTTGTTGAGCTGGTCTCTAGCCTGCTACAGTGCATTCCTGCACCTCGAGGGCAGCCTATTCTCCGGCCCGCCCTCGCGGCTCCTTGCCACGCTCTCGCGGCGCGCTCTGGGTGGGGCCTCGCGGCTGGTGGAGATGCGGCCGGGTGTGCTCGGCCGCTGATGTGAGCCGGATGGGCGGCGCGCCCGGGCCGCCCGAGCAGCTCGCCGCGTCGCTGTAATCAGACACCCGAGCGCTCGCCCCCAAGCGCCGGGCCACTTTCCATTCACTCAGAGGTGCTTGATTGAGCGACACAGAGAAGGGCTTTAGGGGCCACAGTACCGCAGCGCTGAGGATTCCTTTACAAAGAAACTCAGAGGACCTGGAAGAAAGAATTTCACTGCTGGGACGCTTTAGAAATTAACGTCTTCTGGGAAAAGGATTAAAGACACGCGAATTCAAACTGGTAGCAAATAGATGACTTCTTCGTGCTGATTTCTTCCAACCTCGGTAAGCTGGATTCGTTATTTTCTGCGTTGCAAATTAGCAAAATGTAACTTTTTGCTTTATGAATTGACTTTCCGTAGGTCGGTGCTCAATTCTGGACATTTTCTTAAGAGCACATGCGGTTTGTCAGGGAAGTGTTTCCTTGCTGGGAGCCCGGCTTGAATTATTTCTGTAGGCTATGACACCTGCGGAGAGTTTAAAGTTGAAGAATACAAAGCCTTCTAAGGCAGAATTGCTCAAGAGAAGTCGTAAAGGAGTCTTTTTCTTACTGTGTTGTTAGTTTGGGATCAGTAGAAGTGAAAACAAGCAGATTGTCTAAGTGAGTTAAAGGGAAGAAGTTGTAAGGTACTTAAGGGGAGGGGGCATGTGTGAGACTTGGCTTTCAGTTTCTCACTTCTCATCACTAGGAAGGATTGAAATGCCATTGCTCTGTATATTGTTTCATTTGATCTGTCATTTCATCTCCAATTTGCAAATTATGTCTTATGTCTCTAATGGAGAGATAAATGGGATAAGCTACTAACAATAGCAATATGTAAAAATGTGTAAATATTATCAACCTGCTTTAATAAATATACAAAGATTGGGTATATTTACAGCTATTTTTCTTTTTGGCTTAACTGTAAAGTCCACAAAACTGGGGAGCAAATTATTAAGGGAACGTCACTCATAAAACCAATTTCCCTCTCACTTAATTTAGGGATGGCAGAGTGAAGAGGTTGTGGAAGCAGGAAGAAACTGTTTCTTTTGAAAATTACCAACACAAACATCTCTCAGGTTTCCCTCCCTCCTTGTGGTGAAAGAAGCATACGATTTAGTTTCTAACTTGCATTGTATATGTGCTGTCTAGGAAATCAACTTATAATTTTTATTTAAAAGTTCAGCATTAATTGTTCTTTTTCTTCTGTATTAATGGAGCAGTTTTTTTTTATTTTAGTGGCATTTTAAATTGAATAAAATTAGTGATAAAATTTGAATTTTAAAAGTCACACAATGTTGAAAACCAGCATCATTTTAACCTGTAAAAATAAATTTCTGGGTTACGCCCTATCATGTCATTTTATTGTATGATTATGCTAGGCTTAAAATGATGGGATTCCTTTTAAGGTCCTGAGTTCATTTTGCATATTCTGGCCACTAGAGCTCCTGTAAATTTGTAATAACCCATTACCCGATCTTCCTGGGTATTCAGAGATTACATAATAGCATGTCTCAATTTTATAGCTACAAAGTCAAGGAGTAATACTTGTCTCTCTGATTTATCTTTTGGAATTTGTCAGCCCAGTTTCTGGTTGATTTATTAAAATATGCGTTGAAGGCTATATGGTTCATTGGATTACTCACCACTAGGTCACTGGTTTGCAGTTGGCACGGGTCCATGGTTACCTCATCAGAATCATTTAACAGCTGCCTAGCCATCTGTATAAAATGGCAGATAACTGAGGAGAGTGATTTTAGTGATCAAGGATTGAGCACACCTAGATTTATGTGTAGAAACACCATCAAAGATGATTGATCCAAATGAGCAAATGGAAGTGAGTGAATATTCATGAATGTTCATGTGGGATTTGCTTATTATTACTCTATATGTAGTGGTCGTGGTGGGAGAGAAGTTTTCAACCAATAATATCATATTGGTACCATTCTCAAGTCATTTTAATGTAATGTGATTTTTAGAGAGAATATGATTTTAAACATTGACATTTTCTTTGAGAATCAATAAATAATTCCTCCTTGCTGCTTTGTTCTGTTTTGATATTAGCATTATTTTGATGGAAAAGTCACACAGTTGCTCTCATTGCAAAGACTTCCGGACATAAATGAACCAAACCCCAATTTTCCCATCTGAGAAGCAGTCACAGCACCTCCTACTGTTTGCATTATGTACTGTAAAAGTTCAGATGTGTCTTCTGTGAATAGGGTGTTCTCTCTAGATTCCTGTTTTGCAGTTCTAGTAAATGAAATGGGATATAGCAAACTTATTATCTCTCTTTTGAAGGTATTTTCTCCTGGATGTTAAATTGCAAAATCTGAAGAAATGGCATTCCAGGCTATTCACGTGTTGATTGGAGTATTTGTTTATTCTACCTGTGCAAAAGGATCTTCCCAGCCCCAAGCAAGAGTTTATTTAACATTTGATGGTAAGAAAGTTGATAAATACCCTTGGAAAAATGTTATTTGAAATGTTCTTGTTTTTCACCTTTCTTATCCAGATGAAAAATGAATAAATTAATGAGAGTAAAATATTACTTATTATGCTTGGATTTTTAAAATATTTACTGGGCTGCTTTTTGTATGGCATGGCTATTTTAAAGTATTGCTTAATGTATAAAAGCCCTCTAATGCATTTGGGAAAATATTTATGAAAATACTTGAAGTATATACTGCTCTTTTTTGTTAACTTGTTTTTTACACATTTGTATGTGTGTATGGGGCGATGAAGAGCTCAAAGATCTTTCCACACCTGTATTTGTTGAGAAGTACCCCCTATTATGGAATGTGCTGTTCATCAGCATTAGAAAGAGCTATGTGTATTTAATTGCTGAAAAATTCTCCAAACGAATTTTAGGCATTGGCCTCAAAGCTGGTCATACCATATGTAATTCTAATGGTGTTTCTTCTGCTTCCACAAGGATGTCCTAAGATTTGCAAAGATCTGTAATTAATTGAAAAGGACCTAAAAAATAGTAGGTAATATGCTTTTAGTTGCTGTTGAGGATAAATGTTCTTCTCAAAAACAATGGAAAATGTGTGTGACTTCAAATTTTCATAAACATAAAAGGTGTAATGTCCTCTAAGGGGGGGGGGACTTGTAAAATATATGCATGAGCCTTTAATGTATATAGTTCAAACCACTTACAGATGGATGATATTGGTCAGTCGAGTAACCCATACTAATTGAACAGATGGAATAAGAAATGGATGAAGAATGCCACTCTTCAGGGTCATTGATATTTTTGTTACTTCTTTCAACTCTGTCTGTGTTTAAACCTGTGTCACCAGGCATATTTTCACTTTCATTTGATAAACAATATACTCTCAGACCTTCTGATAGCAGGGTGTCTCTGAAACTCTGTGCTATCTTGAATTTCAGACAACAGTATGACTGACACTTATCAGTCAAATAGCTATCGTTTTTTACCCATTTCTTTTTAAGTCACCAAGTGCTTTCCCCAAGATCATCATAGGCACTTTGAAGGAGTCATATTTGGAATTTAGTGTGAGATCCTCCAAGCCAGGCAGTCCCTAAAACCCATGGTTACTCAGTTAAAATGTGAAGAAAGGAAAAGCAGACCCTTTGAATCACCCTCATTTTTTTTCTTAATTACTAAAACATCTTGCAATCTGTTCACACTTTCCTCCTAACTTGAGAACTGTGAAATATCTTATCAAATTAAAGAGAAAAGGCATTTAGGAGCAAAACAATCCCCCCCACCCCCACCCTTTTTCTGTATTTCTTCTAGTATATGGTCTCATAGATTAGATGCCTAAACTTACTCTCTTTACTATTATATCAAAACCAAAGCAATCTTTATGTATAAATACTAAGAACAAGTGTGTCACCAGCAATAGGTTATCAACTCTGTATTTAAAAAGACAATTAAAATTTATCTTTTACAGAAGGAAATTAAGTAATGCAGTCTTTCAGAACCAAATTTGCTTGCTTTGCAGGACAGTGAATGTTATGCTTTAGAGTAACTAGAACTTATGATGGTCTTTTAAAATATTATATGTTTAATATTTTTAATGCTCTCAAATTCAGAACAGATACTTGCAGAATAAAATCAAGCTTAATTTATAACATATGCAGACTAGGGCATGATAAGTAGGGCATTATAAATTAAGCTACTCTGAAAGTGCTATAATTCCTATTATTTTGCCCTTTCCAAGATTATTATTAGGAATAATCTGGGAGAGAGATTATCACTCAATTTGGTAATGTTTTAAAGATATAAATCTATACGAATAAATTTAGTAAAAATTCTACAATTTCTGAATTAATTTAAAAAAAAGAACAATTCCTAAACTGAACCATATATTAGGCAAGGCAATATAGTAAAAGTCCCTTGGGCAAAAATGTTTGTTAAAATGTACAAATTTAAAACACTAAATTAATTAAAATAAAAGTCATTTTATTAACAGATTTCACAGTGTGTTTGAATTATCTCTTCCAAAATTCTTATCGTTGATCTTAGGATAACTTCTCAGAGTTTTATACTGAGTAGTTTATGAAGTTTCTTCCAAAACAGCTTAGTCTTGACTTTAAAATAGAGAGCTTTGTAAAGGATTGCCATACATATGAATATATATATATATATATATATATATAGAGAGAGAGAGAGAGAGAGAGAGAGAGAGAGAAACATATGAATATAAAGTTTCTTTCATTAATTCATATTTCAAAATTTCTATAACTGTTTCTCAACCAAAAATCAGGAGTTGGAAGATGCTTCTGAGAAATTCACATGGTTTTGTTACCTCAGGCAGCGGTCATTTGCTTCTCTTAATTTTGTATCTACTTGCATCTTTATATTGTCTCATAATCACCTTGCCTCCGGTACTTTTGTCCTGAAATCTTCTGCATCATTATGACTTGGTCCTCTGCCTGACTTTTTCTCAGTGGAACTTTAGGAGAATCTACTCACTCTTGTCTTACAGTCCAAGTAAGTATCACAGTCTATTTAAAAGTGTGTGGATCAAGAGTTCTCTTCTCCCATCCAAGTTCTATCCCTTCTTCTTGTGTTGGAATGATGGAGTGATAACATTTGAAAAACAGTGATTTACAGATTTGCCTTCCCGATTGATCTAGTGCAAGGTCAACCAGATGGTCATCAGTCCTGTGGGAAAATGCACTTCAGATGTTATTAATTAGTTACATGTGTACTAACTAAATCTTCCATGTTAAGAAAACTGTGATTCCTATGAGATATTACATTTGTAATTTACTTCAGTCTCATTTTGTGCTAAGTAGCTTTTCAAATGAATGTAATGATCATACAAATGCTTTTTGTTTAAGGTGACTTTTCGGTGAAGAAAAATTATAATAGATTGATGGTTCACATTTCATAGCACATTTGCACTGTATTTTTTTCTAGAAAATATATAGAATCTAGAAAAGTCATAAGAAAGGCAAGGTGTGTATATGTTGTAAACAAAAATTTTATTTCTTGGTAATAGAAATACCAAGAAACATTTTTGGGAAAACATGGTTGTAAAGGTTCGGCCTTCATCTAGTAGACTTTGGCATATATTCTTTTGCATAATCAGGAATAATTTTTCTATAATTTTATAAAAGACATAAGTTGCATGTAGTCTTTAAAATAGTATGTCTGAATTGCAGACACATGATGAGATTGTCTATATTTGATAGGTGAATTGAGTGTTAAATATCAAAACTATTTTTAAATGAGATAGATGTTTATAAAACAAAAATAAAAGGTTACTTTCTCAGCCAGTATATCAGATTGTGCATATAAGATTATTGAATTTTTTATATAAAGTTGCTCATAATATTTCCTTGTTATCCTTTTTATGTCTGTAGGATCTGTTGTAATGCTTTTTTAAAAACTTCATTTCTGATATTGGCAAATTGTGTCTTGTCTTCTTTCTTTATCTCCTGATTAGTCTGCCTAAAGGTTTATCAATTTTATTGATATCTTTAAATTACCAGCTTTTGGTTTCATTGCTTTTTCTATCATTTTTCTGTTGAATTTCATAGATTTCTGCTCTAAAATGTATAACCTTATTCTTGTTTGCTTTGGGTTTAATTTGCTCTTCTTTTTGTAATTTGTTAAGTTGGAAGCTTAGGTCACTGATGTAAGAACTTTCTTCTCATATAACCACTTATGCTATAAAATTCCCTCTAAGCTCAGCTTTATCGGTATCCCACAGCTTTTGCTAAAGTGTGTATTAAATGTCAATCAGTTAAAAATATTTTCTAACTGCTCCTGTTATTTTTTTCTTTTCACCATGGGTTAATAAATGCTAATGTGTAGTTTCCAAACATTTGGATATTTTCCTTCTGCCACTCTGTTATTAATTTCTAGTATAATATCTGGTTGTCAAAAACCATATTTTGTATGATTGTAGTTCTGTAAAGCATATATAAACTTCTTTTATGCCACAGAATATGGTCTATATTGAAAAGAATATGTATTCTGCTTTTGTTACATAGTGTTCTATCTATGCCAATTAGATTTGGTTAGTTGACACTGGTGTTGCTTTTCCCATATCCTTATTGATTTTCTGTCCTCTTGTTCTATCGATTACTGACAGAAAAGGTTGAATTCTCCAACTGTAATTATGAATTTGTCTATTTCTCCTTTCAGATCTATCAGTTTTTTATTCATGTTTTTTTTTATTTCTGTTATTAGGGCCAACATATTTAGGATTATTATGCCTCCTGATGAAGCAACCCTGTTCCATAAAAATATCCCTGATTATTCCTGGCAATAGTCCTTGTTCTGAAATTTTCTTGATCACTTATAAAGATAAAACATTTTTATCTTTTATATATAATAATACATACCAACAAAATTTTAGTTGTAATTTAGTGGAAAATGTTAATCTTGAAGCCCAGTAGTCTTTAGGAAATTTTCAGAAAATGTTAGGAAATATATTTAATCAGACATGTATTTTTGATATATGTAAATGTATGGACATTAGGTTGGCAGTGTGAATAGTGGGGAAGTGTTTACCTGGAAATCAAAATACCAGGATTTCCATCTTTGATTGTTTGCTAATTAACTCTAAGATGTTTTGGGGCCTTCATTCCCCCTTCAGATAAAAGAAGGAAAAACAAAGTTGCATTAAATTATCTCTGAGACACTTTGTTATTCTAAAATTATAGGATATTTAAATTTAGTCTTATTTTATAAAACTCATCTCCTTTGAGGAAATCTTCAAAAAATCCCTTCAATGATTTCACCATCAGTTTTTTGTGAAGGACCTGGGGTGAGGTAGAGTGGGGATAGATAAAAAATAAACAAACCATTAAAAAATTCATGGATTTTGAGTGAAACAAAATTGATTTTAAATCATAGCTCTCTGCTACTTTCTATGTAACACTGAGTCAGTTACTTACTCTCTCTAATCCAGTGTTTTTCATCTATAAAATGGGGCTAAGACATGGAGCTCTTTTGAGAATTAAATGAATTAAGTTTGTAAAGTGGTGGCACATATTGCAAATCCTATTATAATACACAAAGGCTTAGATTAGAGTAAGTATTTGTAAATTCTTTTAGAACCTTAGAAATATGGTCTTCATTATAGCTCCCTGTAATTACCTTCCTTCCATTTAGCATAGAGACTGCCATTTGTTGCTGCGTAATTAATGTTGAATTAACATAAATTTTTATATTCCTTATCACCCTACCATCTTACCCTAATAGTTATAGTCTCCCCGACACCACAACCACTCTTAACTAAGTTCTGGTTAGCTTGACTATTAACCAATACCAGGAAAAATGCAAAGGATATTCATTCCTTATCATGCCACTAGAATATAAACAGCATAGTAGCAGGTATCTTTTTGTACACAGAAGGCTTTAGATTCATCCCCTAGTTGGGAGTCATTTTGTTCTTGTTCTCCACCCCCAAATTTTTCACATATTATGTAAAGATTTGATGTCTGGGAATTCAACTTTTATATTAATCCTTCACAATTAATCCCCAAATCTCATTCTAATTACTGTATTTCCTTCCCTAATAGACATTTGGCCTCCGTAAATTTTACAGATTTTTCTGCCAGAAAATTCCACATGGGTTTTGATTAGAGGACTTGTTTTCCAATATTAAAGGAAAGAGGCTTTATATATATGCAGCTTTCTGTAAGAACTTGATTGGTGGCCTGTCAGGGATATTGTCTTACTCTTTAATACCATTGGCATCTTTATATGCAGATATGTCTAGACTGTCGAAGTATTTATTGCCCCAAATGCATTATTTTCTAAAGATTTAAGTTGTGGTAAATCTGATTTCCAAGATGAGCTTGAACTAAATGAGATCCAGGTATACTTGGTTTCACTTTTATGTTTTTTCATGGCATAACTGCATGGCTTGAAATTATAGACAACATTTTGCCACTCTGAAGACATTTAATAGATACCACAAAACCTCAGGGAGGGGGTTTGTGGGAGAGTTTCCCAAGCAGTTCAGCTCTATGATAAATTGACTGTTAAATAGTATATTCACTTCTGCCCCGCCCCACCATACCTGGTATGAATAATTTGAAGTCTATTCAGAAACACTTACTCTTTAGAGTACTTTCTGGGTGACGAAAATAATAGGCCCTAAGTTCAAGATTTTAATTGAGATTTAATTGCTGGATTTGTGAATTTTATATGAGCTAATGAGAATGTTTGTTATTTAAGTTACTGAAATAGCAAAACTTTTTGTTTTGATTGTTTGGTTGATTTTTAGGATTGGATAACAACTGCAAATCAGAAGTTAACTTGACCAGTGTTATATAGTAGCTCTCTTTTGACATCAAGGAAGTGATTATTCAGACATGTGGGCATTGTCTCTCCAGTGCAAACCTCTGAATTTTCAGACAATATTAAAAAAAATAATAATCGTGATGGAATTGTATTCGTATGTTTTTATGTATAGGAAAATAATATTGTGAAATAAAGAAGTAAGATAAAATGACGTTGCCCTAAATATCCCATAGGCTTCAAAAAGTCTGAATATGACTTAGCTGAATCCAGGGTACAGCCTGGCTCCACTACAAGTTTTCCTTTGGCACAAAACTCTTATGAAAAATCCAGATGCCTATGGAAATCTTTTAATGCATTTATGAAACTATAAAGGATAAAAAACAACTTCATTGATAGTTAAACTGCATGGCAGGAAAGTTGGCTGTTGTGACTGGGGTCAGTTCTTTGCCTGTGTTCACAGGAACAGTGAGACATCCTACTACTAATCTGCCACCCCGTTTAAGCCGGGGACAGGGTTGCCTAAAACTCAAAAGGAAAAGGGCAATTAAAAGATTAACAATCCATAATTATATTTGATACATTTCCTTAGATAATATTGGCCAATCTTTCAGGCCCAGATTAAGTTTTGTAATTACATATGAATTACAGTGGTGTAAAAAGATGAAAGTGTCTCAGTGTGAGTTTTGTATCAGGAAACAGGTATTTAATAGTAGAGATCAAGGATCATCAGTTCTTTCATTTATCCACTTTGTGCTTCTTTTCACTTTCTTTCAGTGCTGAATTTTCATTAATAAAGCCACCAGGGTCTCCAGGTCCTTCATAGTATATAAATGAAAAGACAATGAAATTTACAAAACATCTTTTATCTTTTAATATCTGCATCATTTGACAAGAATCTTCATTAATTAAGCAACAAATGAAAGGACCCCTGTGAATCAATGAGATAACCCAGAAGCTGATGAATTGTTATTGGACAGTATATTCAAAATAGTAAATTACCTCTTCATGAACTTTGGTAGCATTAACATTACAAGGCACATTTGTTGTTAACAGTTTGCCTTGTGGTTGCTCAAGAGAAAAAAATAAGAAGCCTGTAGTTCTGGGGTTCTCCATTAATCTTAGAGAATGCTCAGTCTGGTTGTATTGAATCTTCTGAAATATTTAGTTCCCGGGATAACCTGAATTACTGCAGTTACTTCAATCCCCCTTTCATTGGTCCAAGCTAATGTCACTTAAATGTCTTCTTTAAGGGCACTTGGATGTTTAATAAACCCAAAGAGTGATGCTATGTGAGTAAGAAGTGATCCACACTCTTCCCCTTGTGGGAGTGTCATTGAAACCAGGAAGGCACTGAAGAATGCAAGTGTGAGTTGGATATTACCTGAAAGATAAAGACTCTGATGGAGTCACACTAAATTTAACAGCAAGTTAAAATTTGTTATAGAATACAATGGGAGTAGAAGATGAGAAGAAATTGCAAAGAAATGTAGTCTTATATGTCTATTTTAATCTCCATGTGTACGTTGATATGGGACTCTGATGGTCATAATAAAACAGGGGCTTGGATTGTAGGAGATGATTTTTATTTCAGGTATTTCGAAGAATATCTTAGGGAAATAGTGGGGTGGAACTATGTGGGTCTCTTTTCAAAAGACTTCCAGAAAAAAAGGTAGAAACCCAAATTTTCATGGGTTATAACAAAGTAATTCTTGTTCAAGGGAAGTTTTCTCATGCTCTAAAAAGCTTTACTCTGTTGCCAAAAGATGATGGTATGATGTCAAGTCATGCCTAAAGGGATAAGGTAGCTGCAATTGGAAACCACCAAGAACGAACACTTCAATGATCTGAAATCACAAATGTACTTCATGCCATGTTTTTCTAGTCATTCAACTGAAGCGATTCCTTTAAACAAAATCTGTCATATTCCTTGGATTATCCACAGATGTTTTTCAATATTTATGCTTAAATTTGATTGAATGCTATTAAATGAAGATTGCTTGAGTGATGCTTGCTAGCTTATTTTAAATGCACTCACATATCATATCTTGATAAAAGTATATGTTACATTAATTTTCTTTGTCAATTTTGATTTAGAAAAATATATCTGAAACCAAAGATTTGCATTTTTCTGTCCTTCAAAGGTGTACACTACTGTTTTGTCTTCTCTATTTCTAAAATGCTTTTGGAAATTTATTTATATCAGCTATAAAATTACTTACAATTTTTATTAAAGGCAATTATTAAATTGCCTTTATGCCAGACACTATTATTTCCTAAATACTTCATGTTATCTTAGTTACTTTTCTAACAGCACTGTGAATTAGGCATTATTTTCTTTTTTTTTATTGAATTATTCATACATGAACATATATAAACAATAAGTGTATAATAAAAGTTGTAAACTTACAAAACAAACACACATATCATCATACAGGGATTCCCCATACATCACCCCACCACCAACACCTTGCATTGTTGTGAAACAGTTATTTCAAGCTATGAAAGAGCATCATCAAAATATTACTACCTACTATAACCAATATCTTACATTCGTTATATTTTTCCCCCAACCCACCCAGTTATTAACATCTTGTATTAGTATTATATACTTGTTATAGTTCATAAGAGAATGTTCTCATATTTGTCCGGTTAACCACAGTCCATCTTCCACCACTGGATTCCCTGTGTTATACAGCCCCATGCTTTGTACAGTCCATTCAAAGAATGTACACTCAGCACTCTCATATTCATCACAGAATTGTGCTGTCATTACCTCAGTCAATTTTAGAACATTTCCATTACTCCAAAAGGAAAAATCCCATACCCCTTATATCTCCCTATTGTCCCTTAGAATTGATATAATATGTTCTTTGCCATTGCTGCAAAAATATTACAACATTACTGTTAACTATCATCCATAAGTTACATAAGTCGTAATTTTCCCGAATATCACCGTATTCTTAACGCTGTAAAAGAAGAACATTCTTACACTATTAACCACATTCTTCATCCACCACTGAAATCACTATATTATAAAGTCCCTATATTATTCTCTAGCTTCCTTTTGATTGAACCATTACATCCACAGACTACCCCCTTTCAGCCACAATCACATTTATAAATCAGCAGTGTTAGTTATACACATTGTAATGTATTACCATCAACTCTATTCATTTCCACATATTTGCAATAAACTTTATTAAAAATTCTACATACATTAAGCATCAGCTCCAATTCTCAGCCCACATTCTAGTTCCTAGGAACTATACTCTAGAGTTTACCTCCTTGAGTTTACTCCTTGTATTTAGTTCATATTAGTGATACTAAGGACATTATGTTGTGTGAAATAATTCAGACACAGTAGGATAAATATAGGCACTGTTTTCATACTCATGAAATGGAAGCACAGAGAAGGTAAGGTAAGCAATTTGCCTGAACTCACAGGACTTGAAAAGGAACAAGAATCAAACACAAGCAGTCAAATTCCAGAGCCAGAGCCATTTTTCTAAATGCCACTATGATTAGTTCTAAGATCAATATAAAGCACAATTTACAAGAAAGGTAATATTTTTGTCAAAGCATTCTATAAACTTACTTTAACATGTTAAGTCTATCACAGAGGAGCTTGAATTTTCCCTTAGAACATCATGCCTTCCTGAAATAAAGGTTATAAAATCCATTCTCTACTTAATCCTGAGTTCACCCCTCACTTTATGATTCATCAAGATAAGAATGAGAGGGGATTACCTCTTTGAAATGTGTTTATTTTGTTGCTATAAGTGATGTTTCATTTTGTGGCTGAGTGAGTGTCTGAGTTATCCTATAGGATAACTATAGGAAAATTTATTATTCACCTTCCTCACCTCACTGTGCGAATGTATCAGGGATGTGTCTCCGTAAGTTCAATATAGCCTAAATGTTGTCTTAAATAAAAATAAAATGTCTCAGATGTTTTTTTATGAACACCATTGCAGTATTAACTAAATATAGCACAGAGACATTCAATTTTTCCATTTCCTAGACATCATTTATATAGTGCGGTAGAAAAAATTTTGGTTTTAGTTATAATTCTGTATAAAAAAAAATACTGGAAAGAGAGCTGCAGGCTTTGGGCAATTTCCAGCACTCCTTTGCCTTCTGCATTTTCATTTATGCATTGGTCAGGAACTCTGTTGTTAATGAAAACAATTTAAAAGCAAGAAACAGAAAGGTGAGACGTTTTGTAGCACAGAGTAAGAGTTGGCAATAAGGCCAAACAGAAGGCAAAGCTAGGTGCTGAGCCATGTGCTATTTTAGGGTAGTTGTAGCCATGAAACAATGTGCTGAGCTATAAAAGATGGCAGGAACATTCTACTTTTCCAAGGAGCATACTTTCAGAAACAATGATTTCAACCCTCTGTCCTTATCCAGGGCGAATTAATTGCCTTTGACCACTCCATAGAAATATGTTACTTCTGCAGAATGCTTTTTACTTTCAAGGAATTTTCACATATGTTATTTCATTTATTACACAATTCCTGTGAAGTAGGTTGACATGTGGAGATACAGAGGCCCAGAGGGGCTAAATGTCTTGACTAAGGACATGCAGGATGATAGTGGCAGAGACAAGACTAGAAGAGGGAAATGCTATAAGAAGAGGAAAATTAATTATGAGCAGTGCTAGTATAGAATCAGAAGCACTCCTGAATGCATATTATAAAATCTGCAGAAATGCCAGGCCATTCATATGAATTTTAACAAGTTTGCTTCTCGCTATTTGCTCTCCTAGAGTATGTGGGTACACTATAGCTTTAATGTACCTTAGGTTTTTAGTTAACTACTGATTTTTTTAGCAATAATTTACAGAATATTATATGTCAAACTGTAAATATATTTATCATCACATTAGAAATGCCTTCAAATTCTGTTTAGAAAGATTGAGGCAATGCATATTATTTTTTCACATCTCTAATTCATGTAAATTAATGAATATACTTTCCTGGTCTTGCTTTTCCCAAATTACTGCTCTTGTAGTCAAGAGTTTCATTTGATGTACTGTGTGAATCAGGACTCCATTTTCCCCTCAGTCACCACCTAAATAGACTACTCTAGTCTGCTCCTATTTATATTGCCTTAAGAAGAAAAACAAACATGAAAATGATCTTACCTCCTGATTTGAAGTAATGCCAGGAAAGTATTAGATATTCTTTTTTTTGCAACTTTAACATTTATTAGTGTTTAAGATACTTGATAATAAAATATGAAATATCCTACCTAAATCATTCCTAAATTACTACCTCACTAAAACTACTTTCTTCTAAAAAATGTACAAGAACCAGATTTTGAATATAAGGATGCTTATATATAGTGTAATGGCTAATGTAAAGTCTCTAGTCTTTATGGGACTGATAGACCAAAGAACATAAAAGGAATATAGTTTTACAGAAGACAATTTCAATTTCCCTAAGAGGACCAGACTGCTGATCTGGCAAAAAGAAAACCTTAATTCTACATAGGATTCATAGCATTAATGCTAAATTTTTTCATGAAATACTCCTTATTTCTTTAGTATAGATTTCAATTTCTAAAGATAGAATGGATTATGGAGAGGTAATATGTATCTGAATAAAAATAAATGCATTATCTATAAACATACATACATACACAAATATTTTATGAATAAAAAATCCATCTATATTTCAGTACCATCTTGGGTTTCTTAAATGTGTATTCTCTGGTAAATGCATAAAACAAAAACTGAAAATTCAGAAAAAGTCTTGTATTTTTATGTCATTTTAAATGTTGTTTATCTGTTTTCTTACTTTAAATTTACAAATAACCATAAATTTATATTTAGAGAGTATAAATAATTGGATGATTAGCTTGGTAAACACTTTACTACTTAAAATGTTACTGTAACATTTAGTTTCAGTAAAAGTTTAGTGTGAGTGATCTGAGGAACAGGACAATAATCTCTGGTAAATTATGGATTTGAGCCCTGTTTTTCTTCCATTACCTATGGCAAGTAATAGTGAGTACAAAATACTTGCTGGGTGACAACCTGCTAGAAGGAAAACATCTTTCTATAGCACATACTATAACAGGAGTGTATAGGTAAATACCTAAATGTGTTCATTGTGCCTATTTCTTTTACAGCCAGTAAACTCTTGCAACCCAAGTTGCTAGTGTTGCTATAGTTAGCATCAATCGCTAAGGACTTAGCAGTGTTCCAATTATAGCATATGAAATACAATCTTTAATTATGTGCTTCTGTTTTCTAAAATCCTTATTTCACACACACATAAAATAGAATAGAAAAGACCTTTTCTCTTTTGTAAATAGACATAACTTTGTATAAACTGCGTGACGTGCACTAAGCTGGCACTAATTCATTACTGAAATTTGATAATGAATACAACCCATCTGAAGATTTTAAGACAGCACTAATAAAATTAGAAAATGAGTAGGGAAGTTGAACACTCTGGTATTACTGACACTGCTTTTTTGGGCCAGGTAGAGGTGGCCATATGTTGACATAATTTTTTTTTATATAGTAGAAACTATTACATGTAAAAACACAATTCCAACAGCAATGTAATTCTTAGCATTAGGAACTTTTGCTTAATGAAATAAATGAATTGTAGCAACATGATTATAAAATTGGCTTGTATAAAATAAATAATATTTTATTGAATTTCATTATAGAATTACAATTAGGTCCTTATGTATACAAATCACTCAATAGAATATATTTTTAAAAAACTTTAAAATAAGAAAGTTAAGATCATGACTGGGTATGAAGAAATTTTGAAAGTATGTGCTTTTTTCATAACTTTCCCAATGTCTTAAATACATACTATTTGCCATAATTTAAACAAATGTAGAACCTCATAACATAAAATATCCCATGATTTAAGTAGAATTACTGGATAGTTTGTCAGTTGCCAATGACTTGTTAGCATTCTCTAAACATTACCACACTAATTCTGTATTCTTACCTAAACTTTATTATGTAATAAAGATGACAATGGAAAGAGATTGGAGTCCCATTGCCATTATATACAAATCTGGGTTCACATAGAACCATTCTTTATGGAAGTTGTCTGGCATCAAAAGTTTCCGACTTTTGTTGCTCCATAAATTCAGGCTCACGGGCTTTTTTCCCCTGAATAGTAGTACTCTGAACATTCCAAGAGACCAGAACATTAAGCTGGAATAAAACAATGAGTGTATTATCATCACCAAAAGAGCATTTTGAATTTTATTAGAAGAAATCAATTAAGATGTTATTTTCAAGCAAAGTGCTGGCATGGCTTCAGAATGTTACTCTCCGGAGTCGGCCAGGGGTTTAGCTGGCACAGAGAGCAAATCTTTAGCTTGGAGTTTTTACAGCTTTAATGCAAATCCAACTGGGATTCTTTTCTTTAAGCTGATTCTCTTAAAAGCCATCCTTCCTGCCACTGTTCTACATAATTGCATCAATTCCATTTCCCATTAGTACTCAAAACCTGCCTATATGACTGGAGTTTTAAAACCTTGTGTGAGAATCTACTGATGCAGATTTTTTTTTTTCCAGAGGAACTGATAATGCACATGTTCCATGTGGTTGTATTTTTTATTTTGATATCTAAAGAAGGATAAGCAAAGAAATCTGTATGCTAGCATTGTATCCTTTGGTTATTCGTTTAATTGTATTGACTACAGCGGTGCATGCAATTTTTTTTTTTTTAATAGTAGAAGGAAAAGAACATCCAGTAAGCTATATTTCATTGAAGATAAAAGAAGTACATATCTCCATGCTTCATAATAACAAAATCTTGTGGTTTCGGGTGAAAGGAAATGATTGCCTACATCCTTATTGTCTGTAACATCTTTGTCTCTTTTATGATGTATTTATTTTGACAGCTTGCCTTTATAATGACCTTCATTTGTTTACTTCATCTTATAATGACCTTCATTTGTTTACTTCATCTTATATCTATTTTCTACTTTTCTGATAAGTATTTGCCACTTTTCTGTACAAATAGGTAGAAACATTTTGGATATTATACTAGAAACTGTAAATGAAATGTAAAATATATTTATCTAGCAGTTTATCTCCTTGCATTTGCTTTTCCCTCAGCCTCTCTTTAGATTGTTTTTAAATTGATGTGAGAGATGATCAAGCTTAGTCTGGAATCGTTCATGAAATGGCAAAAGCTTCAGAGCTCAGGCGCTGATGGAATGTGTAACAGGAATGGAGTAAAATATGGCCTAGAGTTAAGTGTTGTCACTCATTTGTGCATTGGAAATGAAATTTGATGTCATAAAGACTTTCTTGAAATTATCTTTAAAACAAATAACCATCTATGGGTTTCCAAATTTTACAATAGATAGTTGATACTAAGGCAGAATTTTAAAACCTTTTCAGTTATTGTTTCCTAGGAAAAATATTAGATTTTTAATAACTAAAGATAAATTTGCTAGTGTCTGTAAGTCGTGTAGACATCCTTCAAAGTGTGTAAGTGACCGTATTAAGTTTCAAGAATATAAATTATGTTCATCTTACAGTGGAAGCTGGAAAACCTGGTTATATTGATTGGAGAATTATGGATCAATATGAGAAAAAGCTTTTAGACCCTTTTATAAAGAATGTTACACCTGTCTATTTTCTCTCTCTCTTTTTTTTTTCTCTCTCTATACACCCACCTTAGTTACAATGGGATTCTATTAATACATTATACAGTTACAAATTTTTTTAAAAGATTCAAAGAACTGATTAAATTACATAAATATTTTAGAGAACCTAGTTTGTGCCATGTTTTGTGCTACATCTGTAGATTATAGATACAAAGAGAATTATGGCATTCATCCCCTCCTCAGTGACCACCTGTTCTTTTATGCAGGATGAGCCAGTTACAAATTTAACTATTACATGGGGCAGACTCTGATGTGTGTCATAAAAGAAGCAAAAAAACAGCTCACAGAAAAGGGCGTTTTTGAAATTTAAAAAATCTTAATTTGGCTTAGAATATTGACTTTCTCCCTCTTGTGTGCATTAATTATTCTGATAGCAGTAATTATATTTTTTATCATGGTTATAAACCAGATTAAGAGGTGAGTTAAACTGGAATGCCAGGAAATAGATTATTGCACTTAACCTAAAGTCTCCAAGACTCTGGAGCAAAGCACTTTTGCTATTTTTGTTTAGTTGGTTTTATGTCCAAATTTTCAACCATACCTATGCAGATTAGTATGCAGAGTCAATAGTGACTGCCTGACTGATAAATTGACCAAAAGGTTGACTCCCAGTTGCCGAATTGACTCCAAACATCCAGGCATTTGAAATCCTAAACTGTCTAGAGTGGTGGTAGTGGTGGGGGACTGTTTTCACAGTCATCTCCATTTCTTCATTTCCCAATCACTCTTATTCTTTTTTTTTCTCCCCTTGCCCTATCCTTCTTTTATGTGCATGCACACACATACACACACAGAGTACTCTTGGCCATATTTGAGGAATGTAAGAAATATATGAGGAAACCTGTCTCAAATATCAGAGGTTAAAAACAACAGAGTCGTCAGAAATGTCTTCTGTCATGCCCAAGGGTAGATTTCATACTCAGAAGTCAGAATCTGCTTTCTCTGGGCTTTCTTGCCTACCAGCAGGGTGCTACCATATCATAAGGCCACAAGACTAAAAGAGAAAAAAAAAATTAGACATCACTTTAGGGGGGAAAAATCTGCAATAATTCCGAGAATGTTTGGAATGACAGGCAAGTTTAAACCCCAGAGTGCAGAACAGTGATTCCCAGGTCATATCTCAGACCAATTAACTCATTATCTCTAGGGCTGGGACGTTTGGAAAATACTCCAGGCGATTCCAATTGGCAGCCATGTTTGGAAACCACTGCCCCCAAATCCCTAAAGTGCAGTTTCTGTTAGAGAACATGAAACTTCCAGGGACTCCTTTTGACAATGAAAGTCAGTCTAGTACTTGAACGGTTTCCAGACTAGGGCCTTCGCTAAAAATCCAATTTAAACCTCGTTACTCAACAATTGAAACATTCAATTCTGGAGAAATCACCATCAGTGTAGTGGTAATGCAGCTCGAGAGTTGACAACATTTAAGAGAGAACAAACACCCTTCATTTACTTCTGCATGAAATCTGAAGATCTATTTCAAAAATATGACCTAGAAAATTATGTTCTGTTTTCCATTTCCTTTACATTTTGAAATGTAGTGACGTTTTGGTGAGATTCTTACCAACCTAAGCCAGGTCTGATTTGGCTTACATCATTAGGCCTATTACAGACACTGGCTCTAACAGAATTAAAAATAATTGTTTTTGCAATGGATGTTCTATCACGGACAATTGCCTTTTTATGAGCTTTGTGCCCAATTGTGGGATAATGGACTCTCCAGAAGGTAAATAGGTAGGGGTCATGGTGAGGAAGTAGGGCTACTAGTGAGACAGAGAGAAAACAATTCAGAGCAGGTTTCCTCTCACTTAGCAACAATATATCACCTATGGCAATAGAAACAGGGTGTTGTCCCCTTTTGTATGTCATAGTTTTACAAGACCCTTTACTAATGTATTATACATAGTAGATGTTTATTAACTATTTGAAAGTGAAAGAATGAATGCATCATATCTGCATTAGCAATTGAAAGATACTAGAGGCAGGACAGAGATAGTTCAGAAAGAATAAAATGGTGGATCAAACACTGTTCTAGTTCTCTGTTCCAGGATCACTGGTTAATTGGAACCAATAATTCATAGAAAGACCTTTCTTAATATGGTCTTAACCTCCTTCTTAGCAAATTCTCTTAACTTGGATTTCTGTCCTTTGCACTCTGATCCTGGAATTGTCACATAGGCGGGAAAGCTACAGGCTAATGGCTCTGAGTTCTCTTACTTTGGTAAATGCCGCACTTTGGCAAGCAATGCATAAATGCACAAGGACCTCTAGAAAATAGGCCTGTGATTTCATTGAGGAATACTGGAAACTTCACTAAGCCTGAGCAATGGAGATGGGAATAAAACAACCTCTGCTATTAAAAGTTACAAATCGGAGATCAGGTATAGCTCAGGTGGTTGAGCTCCTGTTTCCCACAGATGAGATCCTAGGTTCAAACTCCAGTACCTCGCCCAAAAAAGTTACAAATCATTGTATATTATTTGGATATAATGTTATCCTGTCATGATTACATGTTCTATGGCATTAGATGAATCAACAATGTTAACCTTGAATACATGGATGAAAAATTGGTTTGGAACTTGGAAATTAATAGTTGTTAACATAACCAATTTCCTATTTTTGCTTATTCTGGAAAATAATTTTCTTACCATTCGAAGAGAGGTTAACATTTCTTTAATAGCTACACATCCAGATGCTTTCATTATCTAAGCAAACGTAGCTACTTGCTCTCAGTTGAAAAATTTCTGGAAAACAGATATGTGTAGGGGCTATGAAGTAGAAATAAATGAAGCAGCATTATGAGCAGGTCAATAATAAACAGTAACACAAATTGAGTACTTGAGGCCTTTGAAAATGTCAGTACTGTCTGTAAAAGATGTAATATCTCTACTTGTTCTTAAAACTTAACATGAATTAAAAACGTGAGTTGTCCATTTGCAAGGGCTTTATGGTATATGTTTCACTCTACCAATATAATGTTTTCATTTAGAGAAAAAAGAAAAATCCTTTTTGGCAGAAGATATAAATTTAACACCTTATAATATGCACTGTACCTAATGCGGACAAAATCGGAAAAACGTATTTTGCTCATTGGTTAAAGTTTAAGAGGGAGAAGAAAATCAGACAACTGTCTTATTAAATGAAACAGCAAATGATTTTCTACGGTACTGTGTATTTTTAGGTTTCCAGTCACAGAAAACTAAGATGTAATTGTTTCTCAGCTCCCACTGATAACTTTTTTGATTGATCTCTATTGGAAAAAGACATATTTTCCCTTTAAAGAAAATAGTTAGATTTAGTATACTCCTAATATCTAGGACTTGGTAGTATCTAGAGAATTCAATAGACAAAGTGAAGTAAATAAGGAATGGAAAAGTAAGAAATACTTAAGATATTTCCAGGAGTAAAATGCCAATATCTGGTTTACCAGACTGTAGGAATACAACTCCTTGTGCATCAAAATGCAAATCTCACAACTGTGGTACTTCCTTGAATGGTGAGAAGAAAAGAAAACAGTGATTTGTTAAATGAAAATTACTCCTATACAATACTAAAATATTCATATTAGTAAATTTTAGGGTCATGTAGTCAAGGATAATTTTATTTTTGATGGAATATTTCATGAATTATTTATTTGTTTTGAAGCATTGTTGATACAAATCAATTCAAAATGACAGTTGGAAAAATTGCTTAACTATGTTAAAATCTTCAGGTTCCTAATTCATTTCTGGAGTTGATGCATTGGATGCTAACCTCTAGTAATCCCTTCGGCAGACAAAACGGTGACTCATTTCCCCCACCCAATTACGCCAGAACTGTTTAGCACATTACACAGAATGAGTTGTAATAGTGCAGTATTTCCCATTTTTTTAAAGCCCTCTCAGGCAATATATCCAACATCTTCTACTCTACAGAACACACAAATTACACACTTCATTTTTGCCTGTGTATTATCTCAGCAGTAAAGAGGAGAAGGTGACAAAGTATTTATAGATAGCAGATTAAATAAACTAGTTACCAAAGGACAACCTTTTATATATTCATTTGTTATATAAAATGACTTTGTTTACATATATTTAGTGGTCAGTTTATAGGAGAGAAGTGAATGGGCCAATCAACCCTTATCTTTGCTTTGTCTTTGTTGAAAGGAAAATAATTGATTCTGTTTTGCTGAAACTTTATTTGCTCTAGGAATGTATAAAATCTAGGTTAGGCCAAAGAGCAGACTGTCTAGTGTTCAAAACTTGCTCCAGCCCCCACTATCTGACTCATGGCAATTCCCTCACTCCCTTTGGTCCTATTTCCTTGACTATAAAATAATATTCATTCCTACCTGATAATACCATTGTGAATATTAAATCAAGTGATATACGTAAAATACTTAGCAAAATATGACACAGAGTACACATATACTAAATTATGGGTATCATTATTGTTATTATTTTGTGTGTGTGTAAATGAATATACTCCCTGCCCTTAAAAAATGTGTTGTCTACATGGATCAAGAAACATTAATCTAGAAGTAGAAAAGTGGCAGGTGGCTGGCCTAGAAAAGTGTGATCTTGTCTCACAAAATAATTAAAAATGAATTAGCTGCTAACATTTAATTATTGGGAAATTTCAGTTGACACTCTCTATTTTTCACATTCCTTGAAAGGTCAGAGGATCTGGCAAGGACTGATGGGGACTGAGCAGGGCTGTTTCTTTCTACCCTGGTTTCTTTTACACATTTATGTTACCTACCTGAACTCCACAGACATGGGGTTGTCGTGCAGATCTGTTTAAGTAAAGAGATGCCCTATATTCAGTAAACTAATAACCAATACAATGTGATTATGGAGGTCTAATTCTCAAGTCTTGTGAGCTGTGATGTTCTGTTGTGATTTGGTTCTACCTATATTTTGCTAAATAACAAGACATAATATTGTCTGGTGCCTACTTGTTGTGCCTGGTGAATCTTGTTTTGTTAATATTGTTGTTATGACATATATTTTGATTTTTTGTTTTTGTTACTCCTTTACATGGATCTCAACTTTACTCATCTTAAAATAAGAATTATTTCACATTTAGTATTTGGGTTTATATATTTTTCTTTTTTTTTAATCTAGGAAATTATTTAGAAAGAAAGGAAATCTTCTGGAGATGGTCAACATAAGCTGTATGTAAATGCTTTCTTGTTATTCAAGAAACGGACAGGAATTTCTTGAATAACTGACGAGTTTGAGCAAGACATGTCAACTGTACTTTTCAAGTTCATGAAGAGTTTAGATTCTCCTGTAAGGATTTTAATATATTTACAATCCATTGTTATATACTATCTTCTTAAATTCAGCTAATAAAGTTACTGCACAACAAACTATAAAACTGCTGATTTGCAGATTAATAGCTAAACAAAGTAACACAGTAGCTTTACTCTTTTAAACTCTAAATGCAACTTCTTCCTGAATGAATCCCATTCAGTTCTTTGTTTCCACTAGTATCAAATCTTGCAATCAAGTAAAGAGCTTCAAACTGTTTTCTAGCAGTTTTCCTTACCAACTTATCTTTCTCCTTTTTTATTTTCCCCAATCTCGTTCCTATTATTCGCTCTTCTTCATATTTGAGCAGTGTTTTCTATCTATGTGTACATTCGTTTATCCTTCATTTTTCTTCTCTGGTGTTCCTGATGGCAGACCATAGTTACCTGGACATTTAGGTGAATCTGAATACTATGGACTAAAGTTTGCCTAAGCAGACCTTGTGTTGATAAACCTCTCCCCCTGTCCTCAAAGGAGTTTACTTTGGATAACTACTTATTGCACAAGAACAAAGTAAAATATTGCAGGTTTTTAAATGTTATTTTGATTATTGGTTTATGGTTTTGATGGAAATCACAAATTTATTATTTCCCTGTACTACTCCACAAACCAGGAAACAAAAATGAGTAATTTCCTCTGGCTCGAGTTCATTTTAGAGCTTTATTTTTCTTGTAATTAGTAAAAGGAAAGTTAGAGGGAACAGGAGTGAATAGAAACTGTGGGCCAGTGGATTAGTCAGACCATGCATGCGGCTTGTCAGTTCCACAGCCCCATGCTGAGGGACCAGGTACCCATGTGCTTCCTGCTCCCCAGTCCCACACTCAGGGCTTGTGCCACAAACCCTGCCCACTAGGCCACACACAGTCCCCTAAGTTTTTCTTTCTTGGTTTGTAGAAGCACAAGACGGGAGCATCCGTGGAGGATGAAGAAGTTGAGGCACATAGGGAGAAAGGAGATACTTGAAACTGGGCACAGTAGAAACCAGGAGCAAGGAGAAGCCTTGATGCAAGGAGAAGCAGAGAACAGAAGAAATGGCAGAGGGAAGAGAAGCTGGGATATAGGCTAGCTGGGTAGCAGGATGGCAATTATTAGAGCAGGGCTCAATAAATTACTCTGTGACAGCCATTTCTGAACAACCAGGGGATTTGCTGGAGGGTCACAAGAGATACTATCCAATCATTAGAGCCACTAATAAATCCCAAAAGAGGTTCCAGTTCTTTTGGGTGGTCTAAGAGGCTGCTAAGATGACTTCCTATATCCCTTTCTATACTATCTTATTTTTTTAAGTAGACCCTTTTACCAAAGGTAACCTGAGATATACCTGTTCTTGATAGTAAGTATATAACTGAGGCATAATGGCGGCATATGGGGATAGGGAAATGGAAATGAGGAAGTTTTCCTATAATTGTGAGGGCTAAAGGGCAGACAACAGTTTTTACTCTTAATTTGATTTGGCACAAATGATTATACGTATGAACATTGAAATTTGAAGCATTTTCAAGGTCTGTACAATTGCATCAAGTTATTATAGATTAAAAAATGAATCCAACGTTCATAGTTGTAAAGCCTTTAAAAGACAGTTAATTATCTACTATTTAAGGGAAATTGAAAATGAGAGTAACTTAAAATAGTATTGTAATGTGAATTATAATATTGTGATTATGCTAAAAATAGTATGTGAGTATTTCTGAGTATGAGAGATATGGAAGAATAAACTAAATGCAAATCTTAGGTTCACAGTACTCTATTCTTTATTTTTTTTTTTTATTTAATAAAATTTTAGAAAATATGAAAACTATTAAGTGCCTACAAATTTTATTCATGAACCAATATCACATGCCTAAAGTTCAGTCAGATGGTAGGAGTAGATTGTAGAGGAAAACTTTTAAAAGAAGAGCAATTGACATAATTAATTGCCTTAGGATAAACCCTGCCTTGCCTTAAATTAAATCATCACCTTGATTTTTTCCAGATCACAGAAGTATTTTAGAAAATGAGGTAACTGTTTGGATGTTTAATAAGAGATTTATTAGGCATTCTCCTCTGTGTGTTTAAAAGTCCACCATTGTTTCTGCCTACATAATTAACAGATTACATTTATTATTAAGACCCTTTAAGGTTTAAACTTAATCTCTGAAGTTTTCTAAAAGTTCTATGCTAATATGTAGTTTGATATTCATATCGGGAATTCAAATTTGTTAGAAAAAAATCAGGATTTCAATTTCTGTAGGTTTTTAGCACCTTTATGAAAATTTGCCACTTTGTTAAGCCTGGAGTCAAGAAATATGTTAAAACAGTTAAAAGGTTGCTGCATTTGAACATTTGATGCAGTGAACACTGCCTTGCATTGTCAGTTTACATAGGGAAAACTAATGAGACTATAAAGAAATACTATCTGGTTTATTAGAATTTTTTACCATTGAAACAGCTGGAAAAACAGAGGTTGTCGTCTGGCTTCCATTTTCCATTGCTTTCTGCACTTTAAATTCAGATTTCCTCTTGTTCACGACCACATGGTCACCACACACAGACCCTTTAGTTTGCTACTATAAGCCACATGGCACATGGAGATTAAGCACCGTTAGTAAAAACTAGCTTATGAAAATTTTTAACTAAAATAAATGGTGCTTTCAAAGGGAATGTAGATTTATGCAGGGTGTGTGTCTGTGTGTCTGTGTGTGTGTCTGTGGTGTGTGCTGGGATAAGTCAATAAGGAAACCATCAGACCATGGTGGTTGGATGCCATTAATGATTGAGACATATTTTATGTTACAGTCTTATTTCTTACAGTCTAAATGCACTAAAATGCTAAGTGACATCCTGGTGATCCGAAAGACTATGCATCATTTTCCTATATTTAGAGTCACAATTTGTCAGAATTTTATTGCCAAAGTGAAAATTAGGCATCATCAAATTTAGCCTGTTTATATTATAGTTGAGGCCCAAAGAGATTAAGTATTTTGGCCACTATGCTGGTTAACTAGAACTTGAATATATTCATTACCTGTCCATGGCATTCCACATCATCTCTCTCCTCTAGCAAAGCACTTAAGGGGTAAATGAAGGAATTGGGAAAATGCAGTGTGAAGGATGATAAAAGAAAGGATGAGAGTGGATGCAATTAGGCCTTTAAAAATGTAGTCATGATAAGTAAATTGGGAGATACTATACCCCATTAGCTCCAGTGAATTGAGAGGGCATTTGGGTCAAAAACCAAACAAAATTAGTCCGTTTATTAAAACAACCACTATTTGCAATTAGCATCTGAAAAAAAAAAAAGAAAGAATGTATAGTTACATGCCTTCAAAAATCCATTAAGTGCTCAGAGGATCCAAATTGTTCTGCTTTGGAAGCAGCCCCTTTAGAGACATATATAAAATGATTTATAAAGAAAAAAAGTTTCTTGGTAGAAACATGCATCCATGACCTCTACACTTCTGAAAAATTATTGTAATCAATGTAGAAAAAAATCAGAAGTACTAAACAGTATAAGGCTTAGTTCGAACATTTGGCTGAAATGATCATTTTAAAAAAGAATGCAGCATATGAAGAAGAATTCATATTCCACATTATTAGAGAGGCATGAGGAGTTTATCTTTAAATTGTATTACATGTAAATCAAATTCATTGCATTTTTAAATATTTTTTTCACAAACAGAAATCACCACATTTAAATAAGAAAAATGTTGCATGGTCTAATATACTGTCTGATGCACCTGCCATAATTAAAATTGTAATCACAAAGAGAAAATTGTCTACAAAGGGAAGAATTATTGCATTGTTGTACTATAAACTGGATATTTATCCCATAAAAAAGTGGTAAAAATAGGTCATTTATCTTTGGGAAAGAGAGGTCGTTTCCTCAAAATTCATGTGTTACAAAGGTTAAGACTCAAATGAGAAATAGTTATGGTATTCAAAGTCAAGAAATGTCTTCAGTTACCTTTCAGTCAGAAGACACTATTAAAATCCTTGTGACTAACCAAAGTATTTTCCCCCAACCCACCCTATTATTATTATTATTATTTTTATATCATTTATACATGAACATACATAAACAATAAGTGTATAGTAATAGTTGTGAACTTACAAAACAAACATACATAACATCATACAGTGCTCTCATAGCTCACCCTAACACCAATACCTTACATTTGGCCTGTATGATGTTATGAATGTTTGCTTTGTAAGTTCACAACTTTTACTATACACTTATTGTTTATGTATGTTCATGTGTGAGTGATATTCTTCAATAAATTTAAAAAAATCCTTGTGACTTTTTAAGGTTTGTTTACATTTTTGAAATGATAATTTGTTTCATAATGTCTGGAGAGCAATTTAAGTTAAATTTTCTCTAAGCATTAACCTTGATAAGGTGGTCTTACTTTTATTTTATAAAAATTAATTGATATATCTCAGAAAGATCCTTGATATATTTCTCTGCATTATTTATGTAATGTCAGTACTAGGGTCTACAAAAACATAGGATGACAACTAACACAAAATACGCATTAACACATATAAATATGCATTGCCTCCAGATTTTCAAGATAGTTTCCTTGAATAAAATAATTTTTAAAAACGTGATTGTGCTAGCATCAATTGTAACAAATGTTCCACACCAGTGCAAGGTGTTGGTGGTGGGGTAGTTCATGGAAATCCTGTATTTTATGCAGGATTGTTCTGTAAACCCACAACTTCAGTAAAGAAAAAAGAAAACCAAATAAACAAACCAAAACCTGACTTGTCCACCAGTATTCTCCACTTCAGTAACTGGCGCCATCATTAACCGCTTTGTTCTTTAATTCCTCTTTGAAAGCCTCATCACCCACATCTTGTTGCTCTGCTTCAAAATATACTAAAATCGTCCACCGCTCCTCCTAGCAGACACCTTGCCTGTGCCGCTCCCCCTTTCTTGTCCCTTCTCTCCCAATCAGTCCTCCACTGAGCAGTTTAAAAAAAAGTAAGTCAGAAGACTAGCAAGCATATCAAGAAACACTCAAACTCACTGGTCCTCAGAAAGCACTCTGAAACGAGAAGAAAATACCATGTTTACCCATCAGATCAACAAAAGTTAGAAAAGCAGCATTGCCATGCGTTAGGCAGGCCTTGAGGACGAAGGTGCCTTGTGCACTGCTGGAAGGGGGTACACGGGTGCAGCACCCTGGAGAGATTCTGGCTGTGCTTCGGCTATTTAAGTACAAATGTACCCCTGACGCATCAGTCCAGTTCCTAGGCATGCTGCCAAAGATGTGTTCCGGTAAGGCACACGGAGGAGGACGTTCCGTGCAGCCCTGCCTGCAGTGGTGACCAGTGAGAGGAATACCACTCGTTGCCTCCGGCCAGGGTGCAGCGCTCAAACTGTACCCCGTGGGAATTCACCGCCAGGGATGGTGCTCTCTGGAGTTGTACCACGTGTGGTGCAGTCTCCAGTGGGAGTGGAGATGGGAATAAAGGGACTGGACATACACCCTCATATCCAAACAGACGTGATGGTAATACAGCCTGAATTGAAGAGTGTGATGAACCAACCCCCTACCCATGATTTTGAAGACAATCAGATCCTCTCTCTCTCCTGATTATTAGAAAAATGAAAACCTGATTGAGTACCTACATACATCTAAGGTATTGTTTCCTGAACTGGAGGAAGTCAGTATGTAATGATTCCTTGCTTTCCAGGAATTTACAATCCCATTAAAGAGATGCGATTTTGAGCTATACCTGAAGAAAAAATAGAGGTTAACAACATAGGCTTGGAAAAGAAGGCAGAGTGTGTGTGAGACAGCAATGGTGTAGACATCAAACTCTGAGCTTGTTCAGTATTGACTTTACAACATCCGGTGACATACTTGAGCAATGGTGATTACAAGAGATTGGGTAAAATAGGATTGGAGAAATTAACCTGACTAAAGTGTTGCCCAAATGGTATGGCAAATTGCTATGTCAAAGCAGTTAGAGTTCAGAGAACAACGTTAATTAAGAGAAAAGGAGGGCTAGACAAAGCAGCCAATATAAGTAAACCAGCAAAAGGGAATAACTATGGCTTTTAAAATAAGTAGGAACTCTGGACATCACATTTTGTGCATTTTCTCCATCAGTCATTATCTGAAAAAGGAGTATAGGTGCAAGAGATTTGATAAATGTAACTTTCGGTTGTTCAATATAGAACAACTCCTACCTTATATCCTTTTCATTGAAAAATAGGAAAAGAGTCATTACTCTATTTTACTTTAGAATAAAATCACAAATATATGTAATTTTCTTTTCATATTAGAACAGTAAAAAAGGAAAGAAAAAACATCATAATACAACTGTATATTCCAATCTTTAAAAAGGGAGTCAGTTATTCAGAGTGGGAGCTTAGTTAGAAACTTGAGTAGGTGGAGAGCAAAATACTTAAGCCTGAATTTTAAGAAATACTTTATAATGAATGTTAGATAACATGATTTTGAAGAGTCTATATTTTTGAAAAATCATCTAGTGACTTAGGTTTTCAATACAAAAAATTATTAGAGCATCTACTAGATACTAGTCATTAATATGTACATATTTTTGCTTTGCTTTCAGATTACCAGAAGCTTTATAGTGTATCTTTTTACTACAAAGTCCAGGAACTACTTCTGTTTTCTTTGTTAGATATCATGCAGATTGAATTTAATCACAGTGAGGTCTTCTATGAGTAGCAGAGAATCATAAGTATAGAAAAAATATCATGTATTTTGAAATATTGCACATATAGCCCCAAGAAACGAATCAATACAACTTCGCAGGATGTAGATGACCTTAATATTGGCTGGGGGACTGGGGGTGGCGATTGGGGCACATTAAGTGTTAAAGTGGAGAAGGATCTCTGTGTAAATAAATTTTAATAATCTGTGCTAAATATTCTGTAAAATACAAACAAAACACTTACCTGAGCATTTTGTGGTATTTGCCCAATTTTTAATTAGGAGTTTTACTAAATTTAGAGTAATAATATATCTTTATGGAATAAGTATTCACCTTTTAAATATGAAAGATTACAGAGAGCTGCAAGAAAGAGTTTAAATGCCAAAATGATTTTAATTAATTTGTAAAGCAATAGCTTACTGTTGAGTCTTAAGAGGCTAACTGTAGAAAGCAAAATTTTGAATGTGACCCTAGAAAAATTCTATCTTTATGCAAAGAATAATTGGGAATCCATGAGTAATTCTGAACGAAGCAACCCATAGCTAATTAAAAAACAATCTTAATTTAGGGAAAGTATAGTAGTTCCATATAGTTCTCGGGAATATATTTTAGTTAAAAGGTTGAAATTGCTAGCCTTCTGTACTTTTTTAGTATATTCAACTGAAAAGTTAGAATATTTTTTCATTGCTTAAGGAGATAATTTGTACGATTGTGTTTGTTCTCTGAGAACTTTGAAGTTTGAAAATTGTTATTTATTAATTGATTTCTTCCATGTATTTTATCATTTAAAACAGGGAAAATAAATTTGAAAATAAAAGAGATATATATGTATAGGTAGTAGAGATATAGATGTATAGATATAGATCTTCTTGCATTTCTTTGCTTTTTTTGTTCTCTTTTCCTGTTCTTCATGCCCATCCCTACATATGGAGCCCAAACTATTTGAAGAATTTTGTGTAACAAGATGGATAAGGTTTATTCATCAGAATTTAAGGGGAGCTGGGGGAGATAAACTAGACTTACAGGCTATTACTAGTAAGGAAGCAGTAGAAGTATTGTGGGAGGGCAGGGAGTTGGACTCACTTTGCAACAGACTGTGCACAGTAAAGAGGGACACATATTGGATGTTTGAGCTCAAGAAGATGGCAGAAGGCCTTCAATGCATGTATGATGAAATCAACCCCCTGACTCACTCATGGACCATCAGTAAATTAGCTAGTCTTCACAAAATGCAGAGTGTGTCTGAAATTCCGATGGAGCATCCAACTCCCCTGTCTTATATGGGGCAGATGCAAGTAGGTTGTTCTGAACCAAGAGGTGAAATAGAGAAAAGCATAAGGGAATTAGACATGGAATTCCTGGGAGACATTTCAAGGCCCTGAAATGGGGTCTGAACCCAGGTTTACCAGGGAGGCCTTAATTGACATACAGATTACATGGGCATGGGCAAAGAAACAGGCTATGATACAATACTGCAAAGGTCATAAAATAATAGTGATACATCTAGATGGTACATTCATTTGATGCACATGATATTTTGGCTGTTGTGATAGGTTTCAGATAAAATGATAATATGCTAGTAATACCATGGGGCATAGGACAATATTTTTTAAAAAAACAACTTTTCTATAATCTAATCTTTCTCTGTAGAGAGAGCTCTCTGACTCTGAGATTTTGGTTCATTTCGGGAGTTTATATGGAACTCCATGAACATTGTCGTTCATCATGTGCAGGCTTGTTGGGTAAAGTTCAATCATGAACATGTGTATTTCAGCCTTAAGACCAGCAAATTTAATAAGTAGAAAGTGTATATCATAAAATAACAGTCAGGGGGAAGCAGATGTGCTCAAGCGATTGGGCTCCTGTCTACCATATGGGAGGCCCCAGCTTCGTTTTCCGGGGCCTCCGGGTGAAGGCAAGCTGGCCTACGCGCGCCGAGAGCTGGCGGCCAGCACCTGCAGATGGCGCAGCAAGATGAAGCAACAAAAGGAGACAAGCAAACACAGAAAAACATGCAGCGAATGGACACAGAGAGCAGACAGCGAGCACAAGTGGCAAGGGGGCGGGGGGAAATAAATAAATAAAATAAATCTTTAAAAAAAAAAATAACAGTCAGATCTCAAGTGAAAAAAAAACTTTGGTGACTTTGAGTATTTAATTTAGATTTGTCTGTTTAGTAGTGGTTTTCAATGTTTATTTTACTAAGCACCCTTTCACAACTTTAAGTTTTCCAAACTTACTGTCATTTTTCTTCATATGGTTTCAATCCTGGCATTAATCTTTTCATTGAGCTTTATGGTCTATGTTAAAAAGCGTGCTGCAACCCAAAGGGAGAGATCTTTGGGGTCCTTTGGAGCCTTGGAAGACCCTCAGCTTCCCTCAGGAAACATTTGCCTCCATAATCTACTGAAAAGGTCAAAAATAAAAATAGGCTTTCTTTTTTCTTTCCCTTAATTGACTCACGATAAAATTTTACAAGAAAACTGACAGCAACGAATCTTAGAGAGTGTTGTATTGAAAATGTGATGAAATAGGTTGACAAGTGCCTAGATTTTCAAAGACAAGAGACTTTTTAGCCACAAGGCCATTTCTTTCAACATGTTGGACTTCTAAAAGCAAATGTTTTCTCTTGACACACATCTAATCTGATTTACTTCTGCACGTTTTAGTTTCTCCAATTATGAGAATTATAGACTACATATAAGAAAAGCAAACATTTAAAAATTGAATTAATTGGCAACTAACTTTATGTCAAAGATGTGAAAATTGAATTAATTGGCAGCTAACTTTATGTCAAAGATGCCAAAGTAGAATCTGAATGATTGTTTGGCTATCCCCAATTCCATCTAATTGACCTTACTGAATTAATTATTTGTGATTGTATTATTAAAAATAGAAATAGATGAAAAATATTTATATTGTTGAGTATTATGTTGGGGTGTTACAAATGGATTCTTTGTTTTTACAATATACCATGTGTCTTCATTTCTATTGCCAGATTTTTGCTTGAATTAACTACCTCTCTGCCTTTAAACATTGAACTCTATTTGGACAAATATGTAATCCCTTGGTTTTATTGTTTATGTTTTCTAAAATGATATATACTTTTACTGATAATGCATAATAATTTTGTAACCATACCTCTGAGAAGAATACATTTTAAAAATTAAATCAAATTATAATTTAGAAACTGAATTACAGATATCTTAAAAATTCTACAGCAAGTATGTGTGGTAATACAAGAAAAAGGAAGACCACACTTTCCAAATTGAATGAGAAATCATGTACAATAAATAGTTATTTGCAGATTTATACATAACCCAAAAGGTGATTATATGTAACAGAAAGTATACCAGACCAGAAATAATGAGACTTAGTTTCTAATTTAATTTTACTATGTCTTGTTACTAGAACCATCTCAATCTTTACTTCTTTCATTTCTAAATGGGAATAATAATATCTGTCCTTTGTCAAGCAGGATTACTGTGAGGTCAAATTTTTTTTAAAAAGGAGGGGGCAGTTATCCTTGTAATATAAAATTAAAAGCACATGTTAAGTATAAGACCATATCAAAATACATTTTAGTGTGAAACTATGAGGCAACATAAAGCAGTCCTTAATTAGACTTAATCCATTTCTTTGGTTATTGTGGTCAGAATATTTTAAATGACTGTAATGTCCAAGCATAACCAAAACCCATTCGAAACATCCTTATACTTTGAGACATGAAACAGAAGTGGTGACATAGACAAACATTCAGATACCTAAGAATGGTACCAGAAATTTCTTACTTTTTCTTTGTTAATTACAATATAAATAGATGTCCAGGATGTATCTCCTTTCTTCCAGATGTCTCTTCACTACCGTGGTGCTGTAAACTTCATGTTCATGTAAATAATGTCATATCAACCACAAAATTGTTTCTTTTTAAGTTTCCTAGAGGCCATCCCAGAAATCATCTCTTATTTTCTTAAGTGGTTTAAGGGGGAAAAATGTCAGTACACATCTTTCTAAAATGTATTGTTTATTTATTTCTAATATTGTAGAAATCAGTTATTCTGTAAAAAATGTACTTAGAGATTTCTTCAGTAAACTAACATTGATCTATATTTCTGTCTTCCAACTACATTCCTTACATAGGATATTTACTATCGATATACTAAAATCAAAATTATGATCTTTGTGATATAAGATAATATGAAATCAATATTTATAAAGCCATTAGTCTAGAATTCATTAAATATTAGAATATTGCTTTAGAGAAATGAACATACTATCTAGAGCCTTTTAAGCTATTTTTTCATGATGTATAATTGTTACTATGTCTCCATTCTCAATTATACTTTATATTCAGAGTAAGCAGTGTTTTCAATTCATATAACAATTCTGTGTAATAATTAAGTCTAAGAAAGGTGAAACCTGTAGCCAGCATCTCAGAAACTGGTTTGACAGATTGAAGTCTTTAACCTCTGCCTTGGGGCCACTGTATTGTTTAAATACTGTAATTTGTTAGACATACCACAAATGCTTTGATTTGGAAATTTGATTCATCCATTTAATGTTGGCTTAGAGATTTGATTCATCCATTTAATCTTTCTGCTTTATTCTAAATTCAATCTATTTACTGTAGGTAGAACGATAGTGAGAAGCATTTAGAATGTCAGTTATGAAGTTGCAATTGCCACTCTTCTGTTTAGTGACTTTTACTCCATCATACCATTTATTTCTATTATACTGTATTTAAATGATTGTTTTGGATAATATCTAAAAATTGTTGAGCTCAATATGCTTATATATTTAATAAACTGTCCATTTAAAAGTTTGTGGACATCTTAAATAAGTATTTCATAGGAGAAAATTTAACTTTACTTTAGGTATCATGACTTAAATTTTGTACCTTCTCTGTAAAATACATACATATATAAATTAAATAGAAAGCTTTTTATGAAATATTTTCATTTAATTATCTGGTAACTGTATGTGCAAACCAAACAATAGCACTGATAGGCTGAAAATATAAACCATATTTAATTAATATAGCCCATCAATAATTTTACACATACACACATATAAACACACACACACATTGAAGGATCTTAGCAGTTAATGTTGGAATGAGAGAAAAATTGATCAATATCTGTTACCCAGCAACACCCTAATTCCTTTCTTACTGATCTTTTTCAAAGAAAATATTGACTTAGTGAGATTATTAAATACTTATATAAATTTAACCATATTATTCAGCATTAACTATAGAATAAATGTTGGTAATCTTTTAGCACAAGCTTGGTTTAATAAATATAACTGTTAAAGATATTACATCTATCTAATTATCTCCCAGGTGTCTGAATACTTGTTCACTAAGCGTCTTCTAATACTCATTGGCTACGGCAGAGCTTGGAAGGCAAGAGATGCTTCAGAAGCTTTAATTCTGATTGTAAAACACTTAGTCAAGGCTTTTTTCCCCAAACACACACACACGAATGCATACTGCATCTACAGTATACATTTATTGCATAAATACTGTGTGATAAACACTTCATCGGATGTCAGAAATAAAATAAACCTAAAGTAAAAAATAAAATGGACTTGATATGCAAAGGCATAATTAATTTTCTCATTGGGCTTTGCTATTAGATAGCATCTTCAACAGGATATACATTCACTATTGCATTCGCTAGTGATTATCCCTCTATTTGAATTATTTTGAATGGATAATATGAAAATGCTCTGGACTCAGTGGATGCACACAAAAAACACAGCTGCTCTAGAGTCTCAAGGGGAACAACCAAACTAAAAAAATCAATATGCCACCAGCAGGTTTGTTGTAATAGATGCTTAGCACAGCAGGCTTATATAAACTAATGGCACACCATGCAGTGACAAGACAGATTAAAGGGCTGCACAGGCAGAATCACTGGTCTGGGGCAGCAGAGGGTGCAAAAATATAAATGCAGATTTCATCGGGGGGTGGGAGATGATCTTGGGCGGGGCAGGATGTGGAGCAGAGTTCACAGGTGTCTATACTGGTATATGGTATTGAAAACAGATTTTAAACATAAAACCACATGGATATATCAATTTTTTCAAATTGACTCATGAATTTAAAACTCAAATTATGAGAGAGCTGTTAAATTTTTATCCTTGAATAATTGGAATTTTTATATTCCAATGTACAGGCTGTTTTTTTTTTAAGGCAAAAGTTATTCTTTACACAGTTGACCTAGGGATCAAAAAGAGAAGAAATGGAGAGAAGTGCTTGGTTCCAAATGTCTGACAAAATAAAAACACATTATATCTATATTGCAGACATCAGGTGATATTCAGAAACTCTGAGTTGCAAGGTTGTTTAGCCAATTTAATAAATTTAATCGTTTCTCTTCTCATTCTAAAGAGAAATGTTATCACAAAAGTACAATCTTATGAAAGCATTCAGCAGAAATGATTTCATAAAAGGAATGATTTCAACTCAACAGTAAAATATTTTGTTTGTATTCTGTGGGAACTAAAGATTTCCTTAGAAGGTTTTTTTAAGGGTGTTTAATCTATGTTTTGTGACACATGTGCTGGTCTTAGTGTTTGTTGTTCTATAGTACTTTATGCATTCTTCCTATAAGGTCAACATATTATTACAACCTGGTTCTTGATGTGTTAGCACAATCTTGTGACCTTTAAGCAGAAATTTATAGTGTACACCAAAGCAGTAAGAAGCACATAAAGAAATTCTTCGACAAAGAAATAAAGTCATTCCATGATTTCTGTTTAACATGTGGTTACCGTTTACAGCTTGATTACCTTGCACTAGTTTAGATGAAAAACATTGCCACTGTTTGTATGAGAGTGGATTGCTTATGTTCTCTCATCAACACATTCCCTCCAAGGTTGAAGCCTTGCTCTGTCTGGCCTTTTTGTTTCGTTTGATGGAAAGTATTTGCTGCTTAACTTCACTGCAGAATTGCTTGTGCAAAAGTATGTAAAACATAAGCCTCATTCATTTATTCAAGGGGCAGAGTGGTATTTTTAAAAATCAGATTTTCTTATAAAGTATCTCATGTTCGAAAAGTTAGGTAATAGTGGCTAGCTGTATGGCTAAAAGTTCTCTGTGGTGGAGTCAGGGAACTTTAATCTGGATTTGTTCACTAAACCTTATGTTCTTAGACCATTCTCAATGTTCTTACCTGTAAAATGAAGAAATTCAAGTGGATCTCTTATAACAAAATCTTATACCTTTAAGGAAAAACAAATATATTGTATGTATGAAATTTTATAAAGTAAAATCAGGGATACATTTCTTATGCTTATAGCTTTTCTTATGGCCACAATACTAAAATAAATTTACCAACTAATTAAATCAAATTTCAAAAGTAATAAAATTCAAACCAAGTAATGATAAATTAATATAACCAGTGTTGTTTGGGGCTGAAATGAAATTTTTGCTCACAAAGTGGCCAAGGCACTGCCTTTAGCTCTAGGGCTTAGGAAACTGCCCCTTGCATTTACCACAGTGCCTCACACTTACTGTGGACTCTAAAAACATTTTATGTAAGCAATAATGACTACACAGCAAAAATGAAAGATGAATGATAAATCTTGTAAATTATGGTGTGAGTTACTTCGTTGACATCATGGGTCTTTTCCTCATGATTTAAACGTTTGTTTTGATATTAAGACTGTAGAACAGTGAGTCACTGTAAAGCTCCTTAGGAAGCATGCCTTAGGGCAAATCGTGGGCATTTGTGTCCTGGGTGGGAGGAACAGCAAGCAGCATGGGTGAGTCAGACAGAAACATAAGATGTCATTTCCAAAGAGAAAACGGTGACCTTATGTCTAAGTATGCAAGAACTGAATTAGGGGAAGTCAGAGGCTTATTCTCAAAAGTTCATGTAATAAGGGCAAAACCAAATTTTTCTCTTAGAAGGTTATGCTATTTGATTATAAAATTACTTTGTTTTGGATCAATATGGGTTATTTCAAATGAATTACCTCTGATTCTTTTCAAAACTATGCAAGATCAGGCACAGTCCAAAGAGACTTTCCTGGGCAGGGCCTGCTCTTTGTGATCTGGCTCAAGCAGATCTGCTAAGGTACATGTTTCTGCTTCCTGAGATTTGGGACAGAATCTAAACTCCATGCACGATGTGATATGTTAAGGCAAAATTAGTTTTTTCAGCCCCTTTATTTTGGAAAGAGGCTACTGACTTGTGAAAATTGATATTTGTTAATTTTGTATATTTTGTATGCATTGCTAAGTATAAAAAGAAATGCATATAGGGTTGCTTGTGACATGTTGGCAAATCCTTGTCATATTAGTAAAACAGTAATGAAGGCATTTAGCCAGTTTACTTGATGGAAGAGAACTCTTGGTTTCTCCTAAGAGAGTCTGGTATATGTCATGGAATCCTCATCCTTTTATTTCAGGTGGGCTTACCATCATCCCTTCTATACTTAACTGATTTTAGGTGAATGTAACTTAATGATAAAAGTCTTCCAGATCTTTTCCTTTTACTTTGTATATATCCATTTTATGTGGAAACTGTCCAAATTAAACATTTATGTATAACAGATTTCCAGATAACTCTCAAAGAGTTCCATAGGATCTTTCCTGTATTATAGGACTTAGACAAAAAAAAAAAGGAAAAAAGAATAGATCCAATTAAAACAAGGAAAGAACTCTTGAACCCAACCATGCATACAAGAAAAATAAATTGTTTGAAGTGAGACATGAGATAATCAGGACTCCTGGAGGGGGAAGCCAATACTAATCTGGTCCCTAATGTGCCTGTTGAGGTGAAATATTTCATTGATATTAGTGCTTAACAAATCTCCAAACGTTCATTGGATACCTACCATGAATGAGGGGTTCTATTAAGTGGCTTTCTTCATTTAATTATATTTTAGCAAAAATGTAAATTCTATAAGGCATAGTTTACAGCATAAAGTGCCAGAGAAATAAATGCATTCTCTAAAAATTCTCAAATGCATTTGGAGGTTTCTCTCAATGCTGTACAGTGATTCAAAGTTCTTTCTACAGTCCACCCTCTAAGAATACATAAATGCCAGCAGGTGTTTTGCATCTCAGGCTAATAAAGTACCTCTCAGGAAATGAGGACTGTGTTCATACACATGATTAACACATCTCCATTTATTATTTTTTGCTCATTTAGTTGTCTAATTCTATACAACATATTGAATCAATGGCATTTTGGGAACTAGGTGTAGTAAAATGTACTATCAGTTACAATGAATAAAGTCACCTGTAAATTGATGATTTGTGGTCCTTCTTTCATATGATCACAATAAATATTGTACTGCATACATTACCTTTAAAAGAACAAAGACAAAGTCAGACAATTCTTATGTGCCCAAATATTTCTGAATGCTACAATTTTTTTCCTTACTGGTACATTCATGTTTTTTTAAAAGCATAAATTAAATTAACAAAATTGTATGAGCAGTTTATTTCATGGTTTTTCTAGTGAATTATATTTTTGCCAATATATGGTTCTCAAACTGAGTTTATCAAACTCTGCAGGCTTTCCCTGTGAATTTATCTGGCTTGACATTTTCCCTCACACTGTCTTCATTTTAATCCACTTACTAATTACAGGGTTTTAACCCTGCTAATTGCTTATCTCCACAAGAAGCAATATGAATCTAATTCCCTAACCTAATTTCAATTCCTATTGCTGCTGCTGCTTGACGCCAATTGTAAATGCAGTTAATTGCTTCCATGATTACTAAGATAAACACCACATGTAGGAGAGGTTTGATTTTTCCATATTGCAAAAGATAAGCTCTGGGAAAAAGTTATCAATTGTGACATTAGGTTTCCTACTCAATTATATATGTAAAACTCCTCTAATGGTACCAAAACTTGCCCATTATTTCTTATAAACAGTGCATTACACTCAGAGTACACTCAGAAGAAGTTTCGATTCTACTTTCTTGGAAGTTGGTGCTGTTATGTTAGTGGTAAGAGTAAAAAAATCCCATGATTTCAACATAAAGCACTTTTAGATTTGAAGGAGATGAGGAACATAACCAAAGTGATACCTGTGGGAAGAGCATCCAACGAGAGGAAAGACCCAGAGCAAAGACCCGAGGTGAGAGGGAGCACCCTGGCAAAACCTAGGCAAATTAAGAAGGCCAGTGTGGCTGGAGCAGAGTGTAGGATAGAGTAGCAGAGATGAAGTCAAAGAGGTTTGGAGTTGGAGGGGCGGGGGTCTGCAGATCTCATTAGGGTGTATCACGATGCGCCTCCAACCAAGACAAGAACTGCATAGACTCTAAACCTCAAAGAGAAGCCTTAGGAACCTTTAGGCACAATGACACTCTTAATTACGTTTGTGTCCAATTTTAAATACCAGCTAACCTCTTGATCCTGTTATTTGCACTCAATGTTGGTGTTTTACGTTTATGACTTTAGCTAAAAAATAATCATATAAAAAGAAGAGTCCATAACATAAACCAAGGTGGCACAATTTCATGAAACATTTAGTGTATGGCCTGAGAATTTCATAAAGTGTTATATGTGTTTGGAATTTGTGCTCCTGCACCTCTCCTTCCTTCTGCAGCCACTTGAAAGAACAATCAGGTGCCTCAAATCTTACTGAATCCACTTATCTCCATTTGCCTCTTCTTCCCCAGACGGAGAAGGATTAAGTATCCTTCTTCCTAAGGCTGACTCCCTGTACTCTGGCACCCTACATCCTTTCTCTCTGAAGGACCTTATTCCATCACTTACTTATCCTCTCCAGTATCTCCAACAAATCTTGCTCAAATGACCATTTTCATTAATGCATACTCAGATGTCTCCCATGTTTAAAAATCCCTTCCTAGGTCTGATTTTCTAGTTGTGCCATATTTGTCTCCCCTGTTCAGTACAAAGCTTTTTGGATGCATTTCCATATTTGCTTTTTCCATGTCCTCTCTTCCCCATCAGTCTCCAGACCCATGCCACTGAGATTCTTCCCCTAAAACCTCACTGAAAGATCACTTGCCTGTTTACTGCTCTATAAGTATACTTTTCATCCCCTATCTGATTTATCTCCTTATAACATTTGCTGCTGTGGATTACTCTTCTCCCTGAAAATATTGCTTTCTTTAGCTTCAATGACATTACTCTTTCCACTCATTCCTTCCCTTTATGGCAATTCCTTCCTGATCTTTTCAAATCGCTCTTTTTATGGTTATTTCTGAAATATTAGTATCTCTAGGGTCTAGAAATCCCATCTCCATGTAAGGCTTCCACTGCCATCTTCATGCTGATAATCCTCTCTAGATGTATCTCCTCCCTTCCACCCAAGGTATCCCCTGAACCCAAGATTCATGTATATATGGCCATATAATGGATATCTACATGAACAGTCACATGCCGTAGGATACCCTCAAACTCAAGATGTCTAATGTTGAACACCAACTCCTCTCTCCAAACTGCTTTCTCTGATTTGTTCTGTATTCAGTGAATGGCAACTCTAGATACACCAGTGTCTAAGCTAGGAACTCGGTCATTGATTTCTCTTTCACTCTTCCTATACTTTCATACTATCAATTAGTTTGTCCTTCATATCTTACAACAAAAACCTCCTAAATTGCCTTAGTGTCCTAATTTCAGTTTTATGAAATTATATTCATTTTCAGTCTACAGATCTTGAAACAAATTCAAATTTTATGAAAAATTTTAGTCACAAAAACTAACTAAATTTGAATGAAGAATATACATTTGTAACTTGTCATTACAAAACTCCAATAAAAGGTGTGATTAAGGTTGAAAGAAATAATTCTACCTTGAGCTGAAATTCATGACATGGGATCTATTAGCCTTCTTTCCATCATGTTGTTTTCACTATACTACATCCAGTCTCATACATCATTAATTGTCTCTTGCAATTCAAAAGTTGTGAAAGAGGTAAACTGAGGAATTTTAAAAAATATACAATACCTTCTTCATTAGAATCAATTTGCCTATTCATGTAAAACAAAAGACTAAATGAGAAAAATACTGAAATTATATAAGCATGAAAACTGTGTAGAAAATGGAATTTAATTTTATTAATCAAGGAAAATGCAGGGTGAATGTATTTTCTTTAGTTCTATCTGTCAAACTTTCATATATTTAAAGAGAAATTAGTTAAAATACTCTTTGAAACATCAAGTAGCCCAATTACCAAATAGCATGAAAACATTGAAACAAGTTTAGGTGAGGGAGTATATGGTCACTAAAATCTTACTTTAGATTAACCTTTACAGGATTTTTTAAAAAAACTATCTTTCAGTATAAGAGAAAGTACCTTTGCTGAATTTAGAGAACTTCAGGTTACAAAATGCATGGCAGTTGGAGGAGAATGAGGCTAAACATTGAGAATTTGAAGAAGAATCCATTAGGGCATAGCTAACGAATATCACATCTCAGAATGACTGATAAATGTCTTATCTCAGATTAAATAATAACTTAGGACACTTGTAAAAATTATATGGTAGCCCCTATAGAGAAAGTACTTATGGATGTTTCCCATGCCTTTGTGTTTTAAATTTTGTAACTATATATCATCCATACATAAACTTAATCTTGCCATGATCTTTTTCCAGGACAACTCTCATTGCTTCAGACTTTAGAAGGCTGGCTCAGAAGCCAAATGTAGCATGTCAGAAAAGTTGTCTCCAACACTGATAGTCAGCTAGTGGCCATCTAACATGACAGATGGTGCCCTGCCTATCCTTGGCAGCTTGTGGGACAAAGCTGAATGTCAACACCACTGGGATGTAATTATTGCAATCTCTTGGGTCCAGTTTGGTGTGACCCTGAAAACAATTCCTCAGGAACTGCTGGGAGCAATGCAATGATGGAAAGAGCAAAGAAAATGAGGGCTTTTTGAGATAAGCAGCATTTTTATTATACTGTCAAGTGTTTTCATGCTGCAGAAGAATAAGTATTTTGCATGTGACAAATAAAATTGACAAAGAAATCAAAACACTTGTGGGACATGCAGGATGGCCTAATTTAAATATTATCAAAGGGTTCTAATTTATTGAAGAAGGAGCTATTCAGTGATCAAGATCATTGGGAAAAATTACTTTAATGATTAAAATGACAATATCATCTGTATTTTAATTCTGTTTGCCTAATCACTTAATAATGTTCTCTTACATTTTGAAACACAAATTGTAGATTACCATCAAACTCTATTTAATCTTTTAAGCAACCCCATAAGATAGGTAATGTTATTAGCTCCAATTTATAGATGGGGCCACTGGGACACAGAAAGGTTGGCAGAAAACAAGTGGTAGGTAGATACAGGACTCAAACCAAACCATCTGGTTCCAGAGTCCCTATTCTTAATCATTTTACTTCTCCCTGTGCTGCCTTGTAATACTTCTTTAAAATGTTTAACCTACCTGTGTAGCACAGTAATACAGATAAAGTTCATGGAGCTGGAAGCTGAAACCAAGTAATGTAAGAAAAGTTAAAATTCCAAAGTTACTTATAAATAGGTCATTAGAGAAATTATTAATATATTAATTAATTATGATTTTATCCCCAGAAAATAATTTTCTTTAAATGCAATATATTAAGAGAGTGTTATAAATATTTTTTTAATAAAAAATCAATATCATAAAAGCAGACATGCTTTAATATGCCTTTCTGTGTGTATGAGGGGGAGGGTACTTTGCAAAAACATCACAAAAATTTTCCTGATTTATGAATAATTAAGGCCTTGTTTTATGACCATTTTTCTCTTTTATGTGAGGACAATCATCTAAAAGCATGCTGATGATGACAGCAAATATCACACAGCCAGGCAGATAACAAGAATTTGCCTGTGTTTATGTATTATCTCATTTAATTTTCATAAAAGCCCATGAGGGAGGTGCTATTTATTATACCTTCATTTTGCAGAGGAAGAAACTGAGAGATAGAGATTTGAAATAGCAATTGTGCTGTATACACAATTGCTTATAATGTAGATGTAATTCTGATAATTTCTCAAACGTCTGCCTATCCTGATCAGGCAACCAATAAGCAGAATGTGGCGAGCCTAGACATGGTAAGGAATGACCTAATGGATTGTAAATGCTGTAACCACTACTGCTAATTGTGATTTTTTTTTGAACATTCTTCCCCAGGTAGAAAGATGAGTAGAGAGATAAATTCAGACCATCAAGGAGTTTACAGTCTAGTTGAGATTACCTGTAATTGTGAAAAGGTCTAAGCCATGATTGCCAGTTCAGGTGTAAACAAGGAGAACCAAAAGTCTTCAGGTAGGGCTGATTAGAATTCCTCAAACCTACATGGCCACTTTGAGGTAGGGGCTTTGAGGTAGATTTTGATGGAGGAAAAAGGCTAGGTAAGGTGAGTGTGAGGAAGGGCATTCCCAATGGGTAATGCAGGACCAAAGACAAAGTTCATGATGCACTGGGGGGCAGGGAGGTGGCAGAGCATGGTGAATATTTCAGCAGGTTTCCTCCTTTGCCCCCTACAATCTATTTTTTCATGCAACATCTGGTAGTCTTTTCTAAACAAAAATAGGATTTTGCTACTCCCTTGCATACCACAATTCAATAATTTTCCATTTTACTTAGAATGAAAATCCAAATCTATAAAAGCCAATAAGTCTCACATTAGCGATTGCCCATATACACATCAGTGGAATGAGGAAGGTGACTTTAATATGTGAACTCTGCCAGAATGTTGGCAATGGAGAGGTCTTCAAAGATGAAGAGGCAATAAGGAGTGGTGGAGACTATGGATCCCACTAACACAATTGGGGCTACTGCACTCTAGCCAATTATTGCTTTGAACAGAAGTAGCTCTAGTATTGCCTGATGTTCTGATTTATTTTATAGAAGCCAAAAACCCAAATATTATGTGAAATCTCCATATTTTTTAGAAATTGGCTCAATATTAACAATAATAATAATAGTGATAGTAATAAAAAAGCACTGTGCAGACAAAGTAAATGCATCTGCAAGACAGATGTCCAGATCATACCCACAGGCCACTAATTTGTGACCTCTGCCCTGCACAGTCTGGCCCTGCCTTGCTCTGCAACCACAAGTCATACTCCCCTTTCCCCAGCACATCACAGTCTCACCACACTGGTCTCCTTTCAGTTTCTCAAATTTCTCAAGCTCTTTCCTACTCTGGGGCCTTTGTACTTCTTGTTTTTTATGCCTAGAGTTGGTTTGGCTCCCTCTCAGGTTTCAGACATCAGCTTAGCTTTCACTTCCTTAAAATGGTATCTGCTGACCTTTCACCCTCTCTAACATCACTACCAACCCGTTTCCCTTTGTTTGGTGGTTCTCTCAGTGTGGTCTGTGGACCCCTGAAGGTCCCCAGAATCCTTTCAGGGGTCCATGAGGTGAAAACTAATTTCATTATCAAAGAAAGAAACAACTTTCTTTTTTCACTCTCATTCTCTCATGAATGTTCAGTGGAGTTTTCCAGAAACTACATGACAGATGATATTGCAACAGACTGCCTGCAAAAGCAGATATGATAATTCAGCTGTCTTCTATTAAGCCAGACATGAAAGAAATTTGAAAAAAAGTTTAAGATGCCACTGTCCTCACTAATTTTTTGGCCTTGGAAAATATGAGTATTTGTATAAAATAAATGTGTGTTAGTATTTAGTGAATTTAATGATTATTTTTAATAAATTTATAAAATGTACAATTTTCTCAGTTTTCATTTCCAATATGGTAAATATTGGTAGATATATACCAAATAACCTCTGTGAAGTACCCCATAATTTTTAAGAGTGCAAAGTGGTCTTGAGACCAAAAGTTTTGAAAACACTGCTTTACAGATATAAATGAAACCTGAAACGTATCCCATGAATTTTCTTGTTTCTTCTAAAATATAAATACCAAAAGGACTCAGGATGTTGTTGTATTCACCACTTTAGTGCCATTTGAGCACTTAGAACAGTGCCTGAAGGATAACAGCCACTCAGTGAACATAAAAGAAAGAGTCAGTGAGTTAATAAATGAGCATAAGATGTCTGAATAGGAGAGATGTTTGGGGAGACAGGTTTGAACTCGCTCTGTAGGAATCTTTGACTGCAGCACAGTGAACGTACAACTGCTCACACAGCCAATGCAGAACAATTAAAGATTTCCAAATGGGGAAGTTACAGGAAAAAAGAAAGATTAATTTATAGTGAAAGTTAAATGAGATAAAATTGTTTAAAAACGTTCTTCCTTTCCCCACACATCTTTTACAAAGCCCTCAACCTATTCCCCCATTACTTTTTGAGTGTATAGAAGTTTTTGCAACCTTTGCGAGTTTCTTATAGCTATAAATACATATGTGCTAATGAATGAGGTCACATCAATTTAAATGGAACACTGACAGAAAACACAATTTAGTTCATTAGTAAGGCATGGCAAACTTTATAGCTAGAAACTCATGTTGACTTTTATGGAGGAACATAAATTAAAGGTGCCAAATCTTGTTCAGAGGGCCAGTATTAATGGCTGAACTCACACAGGAAAAATGCACATAGTCTTCTAAGGTAAGCCCTTAATATAAAGCAAAGAATATGTTATCTGTGGTGTGATTTGAGGGGCTCTGAGGAGGCCTTTCTCCTTCCCATTGAGGGCCTACAAGATTCTAAATTCTACCATTAGAGAGACATTATATAAGTGTCTCTTTCTGCTGTGCCCTCTTAACATACAAATCCCATAGCATAAAGTTAAGGATTTGGGCTTGGGTGCCAAATTGCTTTGTTTGATTCTGGCTCCATATTATATTTAGCTGAATGATCTTGGGCAACTAATTGAAATTCTCTATTGCTTCAGTTTATAGACTTTGTAAAATAGGGATGTTTGTATATTTAGGAGAATTTAATAAATTTAAACATGTAAAATTATTAGAACAGTGCCTGATACATCCTAGCTTTGCTTCTGGATGGCCATGAAACTCATTAAATATGTCTAATAAGTCATTAAATATGTCTAAGTTTTAAATTTAATAAATTTAAACATGTAAAATTATTAGAACAGTGCCTGATACATCCTTCACCAGTGTTAATGTTCATCATTATGGCATACTGGAAAACATAAGAGTCTGAGCATCAGGGAGAACTAACTTTGCTTCTGGATGGCCATGAAACTCATTAAATAAGTCTAATAAGTCATTAAATATGTCTAAGCTTTTGTTTCCTTATCTAAAAATATAAGAGAAGAAAAGTTGAGGTTATTGTCCATTACAGGAGGGAAAAACTAATAAATGAATATGTTGGGTGAAAGAAAGAAAACCTTTTTCTAAAAAGTTGGTCTAGGGGGAGCAGATGTGGATCAAACAGTTGAGCGCCCGCCTCCCATATGGGAGGTCCCGGACTCTGTTCCTGGTGCCTTCTAAAGAAGACAAACAAACAATGAGCAGACATCGAGTAAAAACAATGAACAAGACAATGAGATAACAATGAGCAGGCAATGAGAAAAAAAAAAAAAAAAAAAAAAAAAAAAAACGAGCAGGGAGCAGTTTCCTAAAAAATGGGGCTCAAGCAGTTGGGTGCCTACCTCCTACATGGGAGGTCCCGAGTTTGGTTCCCAGTGCCTCCTAAAGAAAAAACAGACAATGATTGGACAACAAGCAAAAAACAATGAGCAGACAATGAGCAAAAACAACAAGCAAACAGACGAGGACGCCATATCGGGGGGAGATAAAAATAAAATAATAATTTTTTAAAAAGGGGAAAAACAGTTGGTCTGGGTCTCAGGATGCTTACAGCCTAAAGGGGGAAGAAGTAATATTATACAGACTCCGTGGAGTGCCTTAATGGAGATATATATAAGATGCTATGGGAAATGATGTAAGAAGGTGATATTATCTGATGGCATCAGCGGAGTCATCCAAGAGAAAGAACTTTTCAGATGGACTTTGACAACATCAGAGTGTTCCATCCTACTCAGCTGGAGCAAGGTAATTCCAGGTAGAAGAAAGAAGGCACCTATTGAACATATTTACATAATGACCAGGAGTGTTCCATGCTTAATACACAATATGAGGCGGTGTGTTGGAAATATAAGATGGGAGAAAAATTTTCAGACAGACCATGGGAAACACTGAACTCTAAAAATTTTATACTACGTTTTCAGCCTGCAAGAAAGAGAAAGAGAAAAGACTGAAAAATTTTGATCATCTATGCTGTAAGAAAACTCTGGCAACAATGCAAAGGGAAAATTGGAGGAAGGAGAGGGTAAAGACTGGGAAAATAGTCAAGAAGAATGACTTGCAGTTGATTGGAAGAAAGGGAGAACCCAGAGTTAGAATCCACGGGACACCAAGCCCTCTTCTGTTGGAGGAATTAGAGCATAAAGATAGAGGATAATGTTGAGGTTTTGACCCCAGCAACTAGAACCATGCCGTTACATGAATCGTGTTCTCAGGAAAAGAAGAAAAAATACATCTAAGAATAAGACACTATGATTCTAAAACCCACCAGGAGGAAAACATTAATCTAAAACATATTTTGAAGGGACCATGCCTCCTTGGATTCACTTTTCTCCTGCCACGGTTCCTGGCATGTAGAACATCAATAAATATGAATTCTCTTTCCTTTAATGTGGACAGAAGGACTCTGGTGTGAGGTCCGTGAAGCGGGAAGGGAAAACGTAGAAAATGGAAGTGAGGCTCTGTAGGAAAACATCACCTACTGCACATTTTTACTTAATCTGTGAGAGTTTTTATGAGGCTATAAACGTTAAAAGAAACACAGAAAAAAATGTGTTTTTGACATTTAAGAACTGAACAAATAATTTTATACATCAAGCGATCTCTGCTTGTCTTGTAATGGGATGCTGATTTTCTTTGCTGCTAACAAACACACTTTTCATTAACGTTTTGCTAGGTAATTACAGTTAATTATGAACATTAAGTTCATATGTGATTGCTTACAGCATTGCCAAATCTCTGTGTGTGGGGGGGCAGAGGGGAGTATTCTAGTTCATACATCCAATTTACTAAAAATTGCGGAGTTGGAAGACCAGGATTTTATATAAAAATACTTTTGAAAAATCTCCACTATCCTCCCTGTAGTTAAAACTATAGGTACTCATAATTTATTCCATTAAAATAGGTGCACCATATTATGCCATGAAATATATATTTAATTCAGATTTTAGGGATAGTAGAAAAGCTTTCCTGACCTATCTGATTTTAAACGTGTATTTTAGTGTTATAATACAGCTTTGCTTTGACAAAACAAGCCTGATATGCATTTAATAAGGGTGATTTCCAATTTGCAGATATCTTGTTTCCTAAAATGTTGTTGGCTCTTTGTCCTGGGTCCTTTCTTGACACCTGGGACGTGCACAATAGCAGGCTATAGAACTACCTAGATGTCATCCGTGATTCCTGCAATCTGCTACTTATGGAATTTCTCCAGACTGCCATTACCTCCCCTTCTCCTACACCAAACAATAAATTGTAATATCATCATATAAACACCATGAATGGTATTTACTTCCAGAGAAGGGAAAGGATTTTGTCATCAGCTGGGTACAAGTGTGTGACTAATGGATGTCTATATTAACAATCAAAATTCTGCTTACAAATAAAAAGGAAAGGAGCTATGGAGGGAAGAAGTGTTTGCTGTTCTTGGTATTGGTTCAACTCAGCCATTTGTTCTGTTTCTGTCTTCACTAGGAGAGAAAAGTGCAGCATCTTCTCTTCCAGAAATCACAAAGTGCTGCCTGCAGTTCAGATTGGCCCACAGACATGTTATGTGTAGCTTGGCCTATACAGTGTTAAAGAAAATGAATTAGCTGTTAACTTTTTTAAATTTTGCAATAAAAAAGATTTTGTAATAAGAAAGTAAATTGTCTGTTTCTCTTGAAAAATTTAAAAACCTGGCATTACAGAATAGGGCAAGAGCTAAGAAATGACCACCTCCTTTAGGCAAGGCAGGTAGTTTCCTGTTTCTACCAAAGTAACATGTCTGTCATTTTCCTGGCACTGAGACCGAGTTTCAGTTCCTATTTATCATCAGTTTGTGACATTTCCTGGCATATTTGACTTATTCACATTACATACTTGGTCTATAAAGTTATTGAGTACGTCCCTTCTAATGACCTCTTCCAGACGGACAATGTTAACTGTATGTGTGTTTGTGTGTACATATGAATATATAAAGAAATAAGTTTACTCCCAGCATTACAGTTCTACTCTGTACCCTCTTTTTTTCTCCCAGATTTCCTCCCCAGTAATTCGCCAAACCTCACAGGGCACCTGAGACAGCAAGACAGGGAAACACGAGGGAGGGCAAAGGATTCAACACTGACCAAAGTTAGATCAGAGTTAATATCACAATAGCATTATTTGTTAGCTATTTCCCCACTGTAATAGTTTGAAATATTGGCACCTTGCTCAGTATATGGGTCCCAATATAAAGAAATTCGCCTTATGTATACTCCAACATAGATGTATATTCTGTGTTTGAATCATATATTGTGATCATTTCAAAATAGTTATATCAACAGTTAATCAGAAAATACTATTATAAATTCCCATAATTGCATGGTAAATCAGTTATTTTAGGTATTTTGTATATTAAAATATAGTAAATGCTTTCCATATAGAGTTTCCTCCATCAAGAATTCTAACAGAAACCTTTCCTTGGAATTCTCTCTCACATTTTTCTTCACTTTTGTAAAACTGCTTTACTTTCTTAGTTCACAAGCTCCATTGTTTCCACAATTTCAGCCTCGCCTAACTCTCTCTATAAGCAGTTAATTGATATAGACTCAAGAAATTATTTTTGTGGGAAGTGTATATTTTTGTTTCATTTTTCCATTATAGAAATCTGTGGTAAAAATGCAGTATCTGTAAATAAAAATGAATGTTCCATATATGTTAATTGCTTCATATATTTGATGAGTTTTTAAAAAATTACGATTACATTATTAAAAACTATAGGAATGAACACAAAATATATAAGCTCCCTCAATACCAAGTTAAGATTTGCTCCTCCAGAATGCCCAGACAACTTTCAGTTAAAGCAAATTCCTTCTCCAACTGCACTGGCACCTTGCAGAAGTGCCGATTATAATTATGTATAGCCTTCATCTTGGAACTGATAACCTGCACTTTAACCAAGTGATGTAACTGTTCCTTAAGGAAATAGAAGTGTAAAAAATAAGTAGAAGTGAAAAATAATTGTGTTAAAGGTTTGATTCCAGATCTTCTATTAAACCAGGATACTTCTTGAAATGTGTTTTTTATTGTGCAAATAAATTTCTTTTAATTCGAATTTTTATCCTAAGTCATGGAAAGAACACTGAACCCCTCAGAAGACAGTTTTTCTTGACAAATTACCTAACTTCTCTTGGAAACAGTTTCCTTATATGCCATTTAGAACTGTGATTTACTTCATAAAATTAATGATAATTAATTGAGGAACCATACCTGAAAGCACTTTGGAATCTTCAACCTAAATTATTTCATTCCAATTCTTACATAAATATAAATAAACAGATACCTATTAAATGCTTACTATGTGTGAAACATTGAATTAGCTACTACAGGGAATAAAAAAGAAGCAAAATACAGTGCCTATTCTTAATACCTTAATAGTGACTATAATATAAGGAATTACTACAGTAAAAGAAGTCTAACTTAAGTGTTATGGACACTGAAAAGAAAGATCAGGAATGTTTCCATTAAGATGCTAATGTTTGTACTCACCATTGGCCCCCACCATTGGTGGGGTAGCCAATTACAGCTGGGGCCCATCCCCTTAGCATTAGCAAGGGGAGGAATAATTAATAGTTTAAAAGGTGATCACACAAGCTACAGTTTGCTCTCTCTGCCTAAAGGAGGCCGCATCAAATCTCGGTGGGTATTTCCCTCCTTCTTTCCCATTTCTCAGCAAGCTCTGTTCTTTTCCCCATTTTCAGTAAATTCTTTTTACTGGTAAAAAAAACAACAACAACAAAAAAAACAGTTGTTTAGAATGTGTCCTTAAAGATGGAAAGATGAATTTCGGAAAGAACATTCCAGACAAAAGGGACAACAAAAGCAAAGTCATGGGGATAGATGATTGGCAAATATATTTTTTGGCATATTAACAAATACAGTAGGCCAGAGTGGAAGATATGTTCAGAGGCATCATAGATGATATGGATAGAAAGATTAATTGAATATCATAAAGTCTTTAATATAAGGCTGAAAATATATTTGATGTATTTGGAAATGAGGACATTTTATATGTTTTTGTGTCTGCTGTAGCATTGTTGATTCTTCAATAATGAAGATACTTTAGAAATCATTTAGTTTTACACCTTTATTTCTCAGAGAGCTTAGGTGACCTGTTTAAAATCACAAAACTAATTGATAACAAAGGGATTTAAAGAAACTCTATGTTAGGAAGATTAATGTTGTCCCGGAGTATCTGCAAATGAAATAAATAATGAAGGTAAGTTAGGAAAAACATTTAGGAGATCATTTCAGTATTCAGATGATGAAAAGAAGCCTTGATTTGTGGTGCAGAGTAGTTACTAACCCAGTGGAGATGGTGTGCTGAGAAGTGGAAACAAAAGGAAGCAATAAGGGATACTGACGGGAGGAATCTGGGAGAATCATGGTGCCTTTGACAGAAGAGGGTAGACAAGGCAATGAGCTGGTTAGAAAGTAAGATAATGAGTTCTCGTCTACATATACCAAGGTGGGGTTAAATTTAGAAAAATCAGGAAGCACTGTTTAGTAGGGAAAATGAGATTTTTGTAGCTCAGGAGAGAAGGAGAATCTAGAGTGATAGATTTAGGAGCCATCTGTACTGATACGAACCTATGGGAATGAAACAATTTCATCTGATTGTAATATTTGGGAGACTTTTTAAGCTGTTGGGGTTTTGTTATGCTTTGTCTTGTTTTAAACCTTTTACTCTTTTGTGTCCTAGCTTTCTTGACATATTTTCCCTGATTGCTGGATAATTGATAGTCTAGTAACAAAGAAATAACCCTTATAGTGTTTAAACATGGAATAAAAACTCATGAGGAAAGTGACACAATGTTTAATTCAATACAGTTTGCTCAGGGCCTGGTATACTGGTTGGCAAATAATATACACTGGAAAATACTCTTTGAAAGAATGAATGTTGCTATTTCAATAAGTTACATTTTCTGAACTTTGGGATCAGCTTTCTAAAGGCTTTAACTATTTCAGTTCATAGTTATTTAATTTGTGTGAACAGAACTGGATTTTGTTTTAAATTTGGCTTGGTATATATTTTACTTGATATATTGCCACAAACACTTCTTATAAAATGTGAAGTTGACATAACATGAAGTAACTTCTAATACTCTGATATATTATTGGATATTCACAGCAAGGCCTAGAATATTGGAAATCATTGCAAGTAAATGTATGACATCGTGCTATTTAATGACAAGTTTAACTGAAAATGTGATATTATTACAAAGACTGAATTATTTTCTAACATATATATGTAATAAATTTTCAGAACTAACTGATTTGGGAACTCTTACCTTTTGAAAGTGCTTTAAAATGTATGTTTATTTTAAGGATAGACATTGCTGTGGTTTAAGAATAGTCGTTGGATGAATAAATAAAATTATCAAAGTTTTGCTACTGTAGGAGGAAAGGACATTTTTTTCAGGTGGCCTGTACTAAACTTGTGTTTTGCATTGCTATAGTCAGAAAATAAGATGGCAAAGGAATGTTCATATTGGTATGTTCTCATTTTCTTGTGCATAGTCAACTGGATAAAGGCCTTTGTTAATTAGGTAAAAATCCATATAATCTAATCCAGTGTGCCCTTGATTTAAAGTCACACGTAAAGCTATGTCAACATCATTGACACTAAATAAACATCAGTTTAGAAGTAATGCCAAAAGTTTGCTTAGTAGGTACCTACAGAAGAAAAAGCTTTTACCAAGCAGTAGGTCTTCCCAAACAGGAGTTTTATAAGCCCACGAAACCTGCCTTCAAGATAGCCTATGAAAAGGACCAAGTAAGCAAACAAACGCTTGTGTGGGTGGCCTCATCTTAACTGCTCACCCCCTCTGATTAAATGTACTTGCCAGTTCTCTTTCTGCCACTGCCAGAGGGTAATGGTATGAGTCCTTGATCTTTGCACAGTTTTAGACCTCAGACCTTCACCCTGGGTTTCTGCCAATTAAACTTGGATCTAGCTCCTTGATGGAGATTATCTTAATACTATCAAATGGAAACAGGATTATTCCTCTGTAACACTCACGTTGTTGGGCAGAGCTCTTGTTAGAGGCTGTGCTGTGTTTTCTCTGCCATGTTGTAGCAGTGTTTGAAGGGGCACAGCTGGATCTATTTTATGTCCAGAGCCGCATGTTAGCTGAAATAAGATGATGGTGCTCACTCTGAAGAGTAGTTATAATAAAGATGGTGATATACTCTGGGGAAGCAATAATAGTGTTCATATATTACCAAAATTTTAATGAAGAATGCAGCAAATATTTGGCTATCAGAGGAAGATTTATAACCCTTTTGAGAATCTTGTTTTTATGATTAGAAACTTATACTACTAAACCAAAATCATAGTTTCCTTGTTCAATGAAAACTAAAGAGGGGTTAATTTCTTTTAATAAAGAGTGTCATTGCTGAAGAGTAAGTGGGATAAAAACAGGACAGCCTATTTGCATTTGCTAGGCATGCATATAACATAGAACCACAAAGATTATTTTAGAGTAATTAATAAGGTTTATTTGAATAAAAGGTAGGTAGGTATTTGTATAAATAGCCCTTTGTATTTCATATCTATTAATTAAAATATTGTTTCTCAGGTTCAAATTTGAGTAAGTGGCTCACTAGCTCAGACTTTCTTGAAAACTGATTATTGGAAAAACAGAGTCTGGCAGACATATAAAAGGACTCCTAAACCAAAACATATGCAGAAGGTGTTAGAGATTTCTAAATTTCAGTTCAGTTAAGAAACATTTTCTGTGCCAGCCACTGGGCTGGAAGCTGAGTTATCATCACCAAATAAGGTCTCATGCTTTGTCTCAGAGTGAAGCTTAACATCCAGTGGACTAGAAAGATACTTAAATGGAGGCTGGCAACATACTGTGGCAAGAGCAGGGGGCTAAGGCTCAAAACCTGTGTCCCCAAATGATTGCTATCATAGAAAACACACATACTAAAAATCATATAAGCTTTGTATCTGTTTTAAATCCCCTTTTTGTTCCTTGTTTTCAACATATCTAAATCAGTTAATGCAATCATATTGCCATGATAGAGAGGTCTAGCTGCAGCCCTGGCTTCGAGAGGTTTTTCTAAACTGTTATGAGCTTACTAGTTCCACCTGAGACCTGGCATAAATCTTAGGCTGAACTTGGAAATGATAAAGAAGAAAATCAAGTGTTCTTTCTGGGGAACTTGTTCAGTACTTTCTCAGCATAACCACAAACTTTGAGAAGCATACCAAAGCTTAGGAAGGCACTGGATATGAGGTATTTATAAGGAGCAAGGGAGGTGTTTTCTAGACTCACAACCACTAAGGGAAAAAAAAAAAGAATTATCTGAATTTGTATGTCTAAACAAATAACTAGGATAAACAATTACAATGTTACAATGCCTCATCCATATAGTTAAATAAATGTATTTATTTTCACATTAAAAAATTGGAGAACATACTGAGTTTTCACTGCTATGGATTTATGATCTAAAAACTAAAGTATGATGGATATCTGTTTCAACAGGGAGTTTTAAGCAAAAGTTTCAAGTGATTGGAAAGAGGTCAACAAGGAAAATGCCTGAAAAATTTAAAGCTCTTGTAAAGTCTGAGTGTTGCAGTGAAGAGGACAAATGATCTAACTCTAAGCAAGGAGCTCAAACTGCATCCTCTTTAAGGTTCTCCTCTTTCTAAATTTCTAGGGTTCCGTTATATTCGAACTCAAGTTGTAGTAGAAAGATTTGTTTCCCGTCTAAACTAAAACTTCTAAAATAAACAGACAATGGGAAAGGAGAGATGGCCTCACTATCTAGAAAATAAGTTTCAATATATCTCAAGCCTCATAAGACCATGATATTAAAATTTACATTTTTATGAAGTATTCTTCAATTGGGAGAGAGCTATTCTTATCAGGTTATGGCTACCATTTAAAAAAAATTTTTAATCCTGGAAATCAATGCCAACAAATTAATTTATCCTTAGCTGTTTTAGTTAGTGGTAAGCAATTCTGTGATGCCCTTGCTGATTTAGTTTAGACATTGTTTAAATCTTGCTTTTTTTTTTTAAAGATTTATTTTACTTATTTATCTATCCCCCAACCCCTTGCCACTTGTGCTCCCTGTGTCCATTTGCTGCATGTTTTTCTGTGTCTGTTTGTCTCCCTTTTGTTGTGTCATCTTGCTACTCTAGCTCTCCACACTGCGCGGGCCATCAGCTCTCCACGCTGCGTGGGCCGGCTTGCCTTCACCAGGAAGCCCCGGGAATCGAACCCGGGGCCTCCCTTATGGTAGATGGGAGCCCAATCACTTGAGCCACATCTGCTTCCCCTTGCTTTGTTTCTTGTTTCTCTTCTTTTCCTTTCTTTTAAACTGCAAGGTATTTATTAAATTATTGCTTTGTTAGTTTGTTAGACTCAAGAAAGTGCCCTGAGAATTCAAATTCACTCCATTAAAGTCTGCATCATTTGGTGCTCTATGTGCTTTTCTAGGAAGTGCTGGTCAAATCAGGAATTTGACTTTGGTTTAAGAGACATATGCACACAACCAACATAGCAGAGAGAAATAGAAATGGGCTACATTTAGGAACTAATTCAATGTAAGGCATGGGTGAAGGTGAAAAAGAGACTTGCTTTTTCTTTAATACATATTGATGATGCAATTTGTGAGGTTAGGACCTCAGTGCCTGCTCCTCCCAATCCCATTACCCAGTGGCATGTGGTTGTTAGGATGAAATAAGAGGCAGGAAGAGGGGAGGAAAGGGAGGATGGGGATAATGTTGATTTTTGCTCCAAGCTTAGTCTTGAGGGCTGTAATTTTCATTCCAAAGCTGTGGAGAGGCAAATGGTTGGCTCTGTAGCCCTTTAGTTTGATAACACCTTGAATTTCTGCATACTTCGTGGTATGGGGGGCAAATTCTTCCTGTGTTCTCTACATGGCCTCAGACAGATCAGGTCTTGTTTCCTTTCAGTTCTAGTTCTTTAGGCAGCACAGGCAAGTTCATATAAGTGGATGAGTTTTACCTAGTTAACAGAAGATACAATAAGATAATAAGATAATGTTTGCTGCATTTATTTCCAGTGAAGAATTTTTATTTACAGTGCTCCTTTGTTGATTAATCTTTTAAACTCTAAGCCTAAAGTATTCAGTCCTGATCAGCATAAATTCCTCTTATGATTTATTTTTCCTGTCATTGCAGGATTGTGTGTCCTTTGAAAACCTCAAGTTAAAAGGTGACCATTGTTTTGAATACAGTGTAGCACGGCAGATCCAACTTCTCTCTGCTTTTGCTAATCCTCATTCCTCCCAGGTTATCACTGTGTTAGTTCACTATTAATTCATGATCATGTTCCTTTTTTGTGTGAGCATGAGTGCATGCGTATCAGAAGCAGACACACTTTATCTGCTATACATGAGAAAGAATGTACCCTTGGGGGGGGAGGCGATGTCATTTTTAAATTCAGCTTATCAAATCCATTGTTATCCTTACATCTTTATGAAACTGTAGTAACAATAAATTTTTACCTTATATTCATGGTGAGCCCTTCAAGGAAAACAATATTAAAAGAACCCTTTCAATTTAGTATCTATTTTTAATTAAAAACCCTTTTGTTAATTTATGAAAGACTATTAAAAATAGCATTATTGGTATATGTTTAACCCAAATATTTCCCACATATGACCTCTTTTTAAGAAGCAAGAAATAAACTTATAAAAGCTTATCTTTTACATAAATATATGATAAAGAGACTGCTAAATAAATGCCAAGTGTAGTTAAAACATAACATGAGTGATTGATGAAGTTTATTATTATTTTTTTAAAAGAGCTTCATGTTGAAGTGAAATCCAACACAAGCAAAAAAGTTATCTCCCAGTTCAAACTAGTGTTACAACTGAATAGTCAATGAAGGCAAATTGTTAAAATTGTAATCTTTTTCTCAAAATCAGTTCCCTTGAAGTTGCATCTTGAAAATTCCACTAAAGTTGCCCAGCCTCCTGATTAAGAGCAAGTGCTGGAAATTAGCTTGCTCAGGGGGTCTGACTGGTTCTGCCAATTACTAGATGCTGTTGAAGGTGGGCAGGCTATTTTACCCTTTGTGTCTCAGTTTCCTCAACCATATCATAGGATAAAAGTAATTCTCATGTGTAGGATGACCATCATCTTAATTCACTTAGGGCAGTCTCCATTTATGCCAATTGTCTGGAAATAATTAATACTAGTTTCCTTTTCACCCTCAAAATGTCCCTTTGTGGATGATAAATTATATAGTCTCTCTATTTACAGGGTTATTGTGAATATTAGAACTGATTCATATGCATGCAAAGGGCTTAGAGGAATGTTAGTTATAAATATAAGATGATATTTCTTGTCTATTATAATTTCCATATAAAGAAACAGACCCAATAAGAGGAATCCAAAAGGGGTGCAAATTCCCTATGTGGTACACATATCAGACAATGGAGAAGTGTGGGCATCCAAGATATTTTCAAAATGTCTTCCCCGCCTACCCCCCCCAAATCTGGTTGCATCCTGTCTTATATCTAAATATAGAAACAATGCTGTTCATCAATGGGTCCACATTCCAAAAATTTCAAACCACTACAGTAATGATATGCAAAAACAGAAAATGTTATTCGGAGAAAATATGTATGGACGTTATGCATGAAGGCCTTTCAAGCAGATTTTTTTTTCGGTGAATAATTGGTTATGCATCAGCTATTTTGTAACTGGATTTAATTGTTGGATAAACATGCTCCCCATAAAGACATAAAACAGCCCAGATGGCCACCCACTAATACAACGGATGCAGGCATGCCTGATATTCAGCAAGTCAGAACCAGTATATCTGTAGTGATAGTAATATATTGAGTAACCCCACTTTGTTTGCCTTAGACCAACTCAAGAACCTTGAGCTGACCCAGGATCCTACAACTGAGAAGTTCATATCTGGCTCAACTGTAGCTAGGGCTGTGACTTTTCTAATGGGAAGATACCTAACTGTTCCTTTAATATCATCCCTGAGTGAATAACAAAGGAATTCTGTTGCTTTGCAAAGCAAGATTAGAAAAAGCATGATTACTAAGTCTCTGCTTTCTAGCTAAATCCATAAACTGCCTTCTTATTCCAATTTATGTTAAATCTGCTTCAAAGGTTACCTCAAGCAAAAGGAGGACCTAGAAAATCTTGGTAAAGGCTTTTTTCTATTTACCTTGGGAGCAATTTTTTGAGTACACACAATATTCCAGAATTAAAAGAATATATATATATATATATATATATATATATATATATATGTATGTATATTATCAGTAACCTCATTTAAAATATATAACCACCTTTTCAAGATCATTTTCATGTCTAACATAGAATTATAAAATGTTAAATCGAGAAAAGTATTTTTTTTATTGCACAATGACCTGAGTACTCTTTATGGAGATTATAACAATACATTTATTTCATTTTCTTCAAAAGGATGTAGTAAAAGAAGCTCCTTATCTTTGAAAGAGATTGTGAAAACCAAGTGACAGCAGCTACTATACCAAGGGGATAGACATGTATTTCAAACCAGTGACTTCAATAAAGGTCAAGGATTAAGCTACCACATGTAAGAATAATGCAAGAGCAGATATAGGAGACTGTCTTTACTCTCCTGGGATCACTCTCACAGACCCAACCAGGGGATATATTGATGGGGCTCTTCTGCTTCCAACTAATTGTGCGTGAGTCCTGGAGTGCCAAGCTGATGATGAAACATTCCATCACTAGCAGCGCCCTGTCAGTGTGTTTGCATTAGCAGCCTGCGTAACTCTGCATAAGCATAAACTAGGGCATTTAGAAAGAATAATAAGTTTCAAAAGTATAGAGAAACAAACCAAAGCAAATAAAAAAAAAAATCAATAAACATATTCACACTTAAATCTTATTTTTATCATATTAAAATTAATATTTTCACTGTGGTAATTCCTGATGTATAAATCCAGCTAAAATTAATATTCTCTTTCCATGAAGATCAACAATATTTTAGGCTGATGTAATTCAATTTGTTTTCACTACTAGTGATGGTGGGATGCATTAATTTTTTTTTTTATCACTTGTCATTTTTTGTGACCATTTTAGGCTGTGACTACCTGTTCCTCTCTACATGTTCTGATGCTATTATATATACAGTTTTCCCCTTCCTGCTCCATGAAGCATTCTCAGCTGATTTTAGTACTCAGTTATGTCTCTCCCCTCTGAACTCAGAGTGGTTATTGCCGAGGTTACTCTGTGGCAGGCTGAATAATGGTCCCCTGAAAAATATGCATGTCCTAATCTTTGGAACCTAGGAATGTTTGCTTATGTGCAAAATAAACTTTACTGATGTGATTAGGTTTAGGAGCTTAAGATGGGGAAATTTTCCTGGATTATTAGGGTAGACCCTAAATTCAATCACAAGTGTCCTTATATTGAGAGAGGCAGAGGGAGATTTCACACAGAGGCAGGGTAAATGGCAATGTGACCACAGAGGCAGATTGACATGATGTGGCCACGAGCCAAGGAATGCCAGCAGCCAACAGAAGTTGGGATAGGCAAGGAATGGATTCTCTCCAGAACTTCCAGAGGGACTGCAGTCCTGCTGATACTTTGATTTCTGTCCACTGATTGTGATTTTCAACTTCTAACATCCAGAACTGTAAGAGAATAAGTTTCCATTTATTAAGCCAGTAAATTTCTGGGAATTTGTTACAGTAGCCACAGAAAATTAATGCACACTCGTTCAGAGACTAGGCAGGTATGGATTTAAATATCCTTTCTTTTTTTTAAAATCCAATTTTCAGCAAATCAAACAGATACAGAAGAGTACAAAAATGTTAATATTTATCTCCCTGAGATATTATGGCAAAGAGAAAATGCTAGTGCAAATACCACACAAGTTAAAAAATATACCTGGGCCCCTTTTGCCCTTCTGCCATTTCCCCCGCCCTCCTGACTTTCTACATCGTAGATTAGCTTTGCCTGCTTTTGAATTCTATGTGAATGGAGTTATATAGTATGTTTTCTTTTGGGTTTGATTAATTTGCTCAATGTTTTGTTTGAGTAATTCATTAAAATCGTTACTTGTGGAAACTACTCATTCTTTTTTATTGCTGAGTCATATCCCATTGTAAGAGAATACCATCATTTGTTTATGCATTCTTCTGTTGATGGCCATCTGTGTCATTTCCAGTTTGGGACTGTTAGCATTCTTGTACATATATTTGGATATATCCCTAGGAGTGGAATTCCTGGGTAATATAGAACGCATATATTCTTACTGCACATATAAAGCCAAACCATTTTCTAAAATGGATTATAAAAATTTATATTCCTTCCAGCAGTGTATGAGAATTCTATTTGTTCTTTATCTTTGCCAACTCTTGGAAATGACCATCATTAGTTCTTTATTTTTGTTTTATTTATTTATTTATTTATTTATCCACTTTATATTTTTATTTTTTAATCAATCTGGTAGCTATGCAGTGGATTTCATTGATTTCTTGGGGTTCTTTATGCATTCTTGATATGACTAACTTAGTTTCATTACTTCTTCATTGAAATTCTAGGTGGAAAAACTTGTTTATAAGTTAAATAAAATGAATGGTAAATAAATATCCTTGTATTAATATCATGCAGAACAGTAACTGTAGAAGATTAAGCAATTATCCACTCATGGTAGAATTAGGAAGACATACTTAAGGCTAAAATTAGAAACTTAGGTGCAAAATGATGTTTCACATGACATTCAAAACCTGGATTAAAGACGCAGTAAAATCTCTTGAGTTAAGAAACATGTGTTGCCATGAAACATGATGAGGAGAAAGGTGTTGAAGTGGGTTTATGAGTGATCTTATCTTCTCCCCAAGTAAGAGACTGTGTTCAGTTTCAAGAGAGGGTTTCCAGAGTTAGAAAAAGACAGAATTCCTTGGTCTAGTTTCTACCACAAAATCAACGAGGAATAGAACTATCATTAATTGAAAAATGACAAAATGGGATGAGAATGACTATGTTCTATAAAAACATAGATTGCGTAAATTATATGTAGGAAAGAAACACTAAATTCAAATAAGATAAGGGAAGGTACTGAAGAGAAAGAATGCTTGATTTGAACAAAAGTTTGGACTTGATTGTAGTACTTTGTCTAGCTTTCCCAAGTACACTTCACTGAGAAATAAAGAATGTAGAAATCATTTAAAGAACAAAATTATCAAAAACTATAAAGTGATGATAAGTTGTTTTAGCATTATCTAAAGAAGACTATTTTTTTTTCCAAATCTACTAAGGGAAGAAATATTTTGGCAGGGTGGGCCATGATGCCCCAAAACAAGACCTTGAGTGCAGTTTAATGTCCAGGGTATGGAGACATGAAGGTGGTAAAGCTACTATCTAATAAATAATACTCCTAAAAGAGTAGAGGGATTTACTATTGCACTCTTTTTGTAGATGAAGGATTTTAATCAAGAGAGTACATGATTTTCCTAAGGTCAGAAATTAGAACTTCAAACTCACTTATGAGACTAACTGGGAAGCACAGTCCAATTCAAACTCCAAAGGGAAATGTTGCTTGGAATGGTTTTCTGTTTATTCTCCTGAAATTCAGTGATTTGTATCAATTTTTGTTCTGAATATTAAATCATAGTAAACCAGAATTATGCAAGTAGAAATTTAGTTAAGCACTCATGCTTCACTATTGTTTAGAAATTATGTAACCTCTTCCTAGACACTAGGGTTAGTTGCATGTATATCAATGAAAATAATATCAGAAAAAAAACAAGAACATTTTATAGGTAAAATGTGAAAGAATTCAGTTTATGGTGGGGTTGAGGGTAGTTTTATTTTATTTTTTTTAAGATTTATTTATTTATTTATTTATCCCCCCCTTACTGCTTATGTTTGCTGTGTCCATTCGCTATGTGTTTCTTCTGTGTCTGCTTATATCCCCCTTGCTGTGAGGTCCTGCTGCGTCAGCCCACCGCGCCGCGTGGGCTGGCCTGGCCTCACAAGGAGGCCCCGGGAAGAGAACCCGGGGCCTCCCACATGGTAAACGGGGGCTCTATCGATTGAGCCACACCCGCTTCCTGCTGTGAGGTCCTGCTGCATCAGCCCACTGCGCCACGTGGGCCGGCCTGCCCTCACAAGGAGACCCCGAGAAGCGAACCGGGGCCTCCCATATGGTAAACGGGAGCTCTATCGATTGAGCCACACCCGCTTCCCAAGGGTAGTTTTAGAAAATCTTAAAATCAAATAACACTAATGCTAAAATGGATCTTAGTGATTAGTTCAACTGTTTATTTACAGATGTAAAAATTTAAGCTGAGTGAGATGATATGCCCAAGAGTAAAAGCTGGTTATGAAAATAAGATAGATGTACCTCTCCTATTAACCCTCCAATTAATATATGCTTGACATGATGCCACCTTGCTTGTTTGTAGCCACAGAGGTCTCCATGTGGTTTGTATTGGATTGCTGGGTACTTGGAAGTCTGTGACTCATTGTTTGTCCTAAATGCATCACAAACAAATTGATAATGGAAAGTAAGTTTGCTCTTAGTAGTTTTGGAAGAGGGAAAAACAAATTCATACCAGTGCTATTCATGTGTGGTCCACTGTACCTGGCAGAGAGTGCCAATTGCTGTTAACAGATACAATATAAATACAGAAAATGAGAGTCAACCTTGAGAAAATATATAGCAATTTGACAGGGTACTTTAATGTCTACTGAATGTAATGTTAAGAAATTTAGACTTATGTTTTGTATGGCTTGAGGTTTTTAAAAATTTATTTTGCACATATGTGTAAGTGTGTGTTATTTTTAATTTTCATTTATCTAGAATTTACTTTTATTATATGTTGTATAAATAAAACATAAAAATTGTCCTTGGACATTGATCATTTTAAAAGGTTTAGTTTATACCACTGACTTCTTAAACAAATGCTTGAAGTCAGTCTGCTTTGACTGCTCTGACAAATAATAACTTCTCTTCTCCCTTTGCCCATTCCTCCAACTGGGAATATTATCAAAGGCCTTATTCAGGTCATTTCAAATAATTTTTTATTGAACAGGTATAGTCTTCCAGTCTTTCTAAAACAGTCTGGGGGTTTCTAAAATAATAAATAATTTAAGGATTACCCAGATATGTGGGAATGATTTCTCTGGTCAGGTGTAAGAATGGATGTGTACTTAAGGTCTAGAATGAGTATCAGAGGGGTTGTGTTACAATGGAAAGAACTTTAGGGTTCTCTTAGGTTCAAATCCTGACTCTACTATTCCTTAGCTGTAGTTCATCAACACATATTTAACTTCTTTAAGCATAATTTCCTCATACATAAGATGAGGAGTACAATATAGAGACTTATAGTGCTCTTGCAAAAATTAAGTGTATGTAATTAAAACACTTATCTCAGTGTCAGTAAAATAGTATGTCCTTAATTAATGAAAACCATTGTTCTTATTTCTCACAGGAGAAAGAACCAGGAAAGACTTTATAGAAAAGGTAGTAAATGTGAAACCTTAAAAACATGGACATTTTAGCAAGGTAAATAGGGGATTTCAAGTGAAAGAGACTAGTATGAGCACAGTTTAGGAGTATGAGAGAGCATGATATTTTTCAGATATTACGGCTTTTTCCATTGCAGGAGCATAAAGGTCAAGGAGGAAATACCAGGGTTTGGGAGTAGGAAGGTAAGCAGAGTTCAAGTCATAAAGGGCCTTGATTAACATACTTGCAGGGAATTTTCCCTTTAGGTGGGAGACTTTTAATATAGGCTCATGGACTCCCCTCATGGAGCTCTGAGGGATACTCACATGAATTCCAGTACATCAGTGACACCCTGAAATTGCATGCAGTAGTCTATGACTATGATCATATGTGAAATTTTTGAGTAAAAGAGGGCCATAACATTTGATAGTATGAGAAAAATGATCATGTTCAGCTTTTGAATGGATAGCTAACTTGGGTAGAAGCATGAAGCTGGTAGGAGAATTCCATGTGACTTGTAGGACAGGATCTGGGTCTTTGTATCCCTAGATCCCAGCACACAAACTGTCCAATACTGTCCCATGTTTCCCCAATATTCAATAAACATTTGAACATGGTTAGAACTAAAGACAGGGAGAACAGCGAGGAAGCTCATGCAATTATCCTGTCAGAGATGACATGACATATATCTAGAATAAAAGGGTGATAATGAGGATGGAGAAGAAATGACAGATTCGAGAGATAGTTAAGTGGTAAAATCAGCAAGATTCAGCAAGTGATTGATTGGCTGTGAGAAAGATTTCCTGTTTTATAGGCTTGATGATGGATTTTGGTGCCATTCTGTGCCTCTCTTAAAGGTATTTATCATATCCTGCCTGGATTATGTTCCTGGAAACATACTTTATCTCCTCTTGCAGATGGTACATTTCTTGTATTTTTTAAAAAACTGATTTTGGTATTCTCAACCAGTAGTTAGTATAGAGACTTAACTTCCAGCTAGTAAGTACTCAGGAAATATGTGTTGAAAAATATTAAAGATGCCAGTGTACGTTTATCAATCTCCTAGTACTACAGCAATGCTTACCTTTGTCTACCATTTCTAAACTTCCTAACAGTGTTTGCCTCACGATAGTTTACAGTCTCTGTGAAGAAACAATAGGAATCCAGGAACTGCTCATAGACTGGGAGAAAAGAGCAGGGTGGTGTAGCGTAGACTCTGTAAACAGTGAAGGGCGAGGGGCTGAACCGGCAGGCTTTAGAGCCGCTACTGGACATTCAACAAGAGCAGTTTCTCATTGATCTGGTTTACATCTTGGGTTTGTAATTACATTTGGAAAGTTCTGCTTCTGAGGCAAGTGGGGAATGAAATCCCCTGACAAAGAGAAAGATATTTCTACAAAACGGATACAGAGGTTTAGAGGGACACTTTCTTAGTGATTGCATTATCTATTGAGAATTACTGCAGGGATGTGTTAAATTAGCACATTTCCTGCATTTCCTCAAAAAGACAACATCTATTGGTGGCAGGGTAGAGTTCAAAGAGATTGCGGATGCACTGACAGCATAGAAAGATAGAGTGATCTCTTGGAAAGGACAGTGGTTCTAGAGCCAGAAATACCTAAGTTCATTTTCTTTTTCCCATTGGCCATTTTTAATTGTGTGATATTCAGAAAGATATCTGACTTCTCTGAGGAATGTCACCATTATTCCTTAAAAATAGAAATAATAATAATAGCTAATATTTTCTGTATTTAGTTTACCAGGAACTGTTCTAACTGCCTTAATTTATTAACTTATTTTATCCAAACAAACCTATAAGATAGGCACTATTAATATCTCCATTTTACACAAAAGTAAACCGAGGCACCAGAGAATTAAGTAAATTTGTGAGGCACAACAATTACTAAGTAGCAAAGGAGGGTGTGAACCCTGGCACTCTGGCCCCGGAGTCCACACCCTGAACTACATACCTTGAAGGACTGTGTTGAGGATACAGGAAAATTTATGGAAAATCCTGGAAAATAATATTGGACAAATGTTTGGTTCAATAACACTATTAATGATATTAACATGACAATTGGTCAGACAGACTTTGGCAGGGACATCTGTGGCTCTAAGTACAACTTACAAGTTGGGTATTTTAAAGAAAAATAAGGTTTAAAGCTCAAATAATTGACTGGCTCATGAACATTTGCATCATATTTGTATGTAAATTGGAGAGCACCAGTACCTTTGCTATACCAAAAACTGGGGAGAAAGCCTTTCTGCACAGGGTGTTATATGTGTTCTGGACTTCATCCTTCTACACTCTTTCTATCTCTCACATTTTTGAGACTTCACAAATTCTTTGTGGAAAGAGGATTAGGAAAAAGTGCAAATTATCACTCCTCTTCACAGGGCTTTGTGAAGACAAACAAGTTAATCATTTGGAGGATACTGAGTTCTTTAGTTATCAGATGGTTTCAAATAAAAATTGTTGTCGAAAATCAGCACATAAATAATGTACCCTCCAAAACTATCCCACTAATCACATTGATAATAATTCCACCCCAAACTGCATAATATTTAAATGAAATCTGAGCCCTAGGGCCAGCAATAATATTAAGGCCTTGAAGTGACTAAATTGAGGTTATAACACAGACAATAATATGGGGTGGCTCTTTTAGGTAAGATGGACAGGGACGTTCTCCCTGGGTAGGTGACAGCAGAGATCTGATTTACAAGAAGGAGGCGACTTTGGGAAGATTTAGTTTAATCTTCTTGGCAGCAGTCCTGGGACTAGAACAAGCTTAGTGTGCTCAAGAAACAGATCCAAGCAGACCCTTTGGATAAGTATTTTTTGAAGGAAATATTTTTATTCTCAGGAATTTTTGTTCTTAATAAGCAACTCATGTAACTCTCCTGTGCTTTAAAGTTTGAGAACCACTGCTATACTCAGGGAAAAGTGAAGAAGACCAAGTCCTTCAACTGAGTGTATTCTCATCCTCCATGAAGGGGTGGAGAAAATGGGATTTGGGGTCACACAGATTTTTAACAAGGTGAAACCTGCTACTCAAGATTCATCCTCATTTTTCTCATATGTTAAGTGGAGAAAACTTAATAGAATTATTGTGGCGATTAAGTGAGACAATGTATGTACACATTTTTAGAACATTGATGGGCACTTTGTAGATTATCAATAGGTGTTAGGTTGGGTAAGTGGTAATTTAAGAAAAGCATACTGGATAATTAAGGAAAGGTTTTTTAAAAAAATCATTTACTTTCGCTAGACCCTTTGTGAGATGTTTTGACTTTTTATGGGTACACAGATTGGCCTTTATTTAGTAGGATTAGCTCAGAAAACAACTGCAGAGTAATGCCCTAAATCTGTGAGAGTGCACAAATACTTTGTTTAAAATTCAAACTCTCATCTTGACATGGAGACTAACAGTTGATTGATGCTTACTGTGCTCCTTGAGCATCACACGTGTTTTCTCATTCAGTTAGCACCATAGCTGTCTATCCAGTCTCCTAGTTTTAGAACACATTGTGGCTTGACTTAATCCTGCGACCTCATTTAAATTGCTTAATGTGAAGTCCCTCAAATAGCACCACCCCAGAAATCCATACCTGTCATTTTGCCTAATAAAATATGATAAAATATGTGTTGTTGTTTTTCTAGTTGGTACCGGATATTGAACCCGGGACCTGGTACATGGGAAGCAGCTCTCAATCACTGAGCTACACCTGCCCCTGTTTTGTCTTTTGAGAATCAGGGATGACTAGGGCTATAAATCAGTGGAATGAAATTTTCCTCCACCTCAAAAAGGCACTCTTGAGCCCTCAATACTCTGATCAAACTTTTCGTTTCTAAATATCTTGGCACTTCCTCTTTTAAGTGCACCTCGTTTCCACCTAAAGGTTTTACTTGCACACTGAAAATGAAAGAGGCAGGCATGGCTAATGTTTATCTCATGGAGGCGGCAGAATTTTGTAAAATAAATAAACTTTGAGTTCCATAATCTGCAATCTTCCTTGAAGTACATGCAAAAGGGATAAATATTATGTTTCCAGAGCAAAGAGAAAAGTACATGAGCTCTTCCTTTGAGCGACTGGGTGATGCTGCTTCCATTCCATCTCAAAATACCATTGCATGAAATTTGGGAACAAATGGTTTCCCAGTCTAGCGTGAAGAAAGGAGAAATGTCTGGCATTTACAATGGAAAGCCATTGTATATATGATGAGTCTTGGGAGTTCAAAGCTGCAGGAAACATGGTTGGATCCTTTGTGCTTCTCTTGAAAAGAATCAAAGAGTAGCTCTATTACTATGTAGAGGCACACTCCCAAGAACTCTGTTTAAATCTCTCCAGCCACTGAGCACTGCAGAGTCACTGACCTTGTATTTTGACAGTGTCAGGGAGAGAGAGGGATACAAGAGAAAAGGAGAAAAGGGTCTTCTGGATTGAATGACTGACGAAAGTGTTTAAAGTGAAATCAACATGTCTCCACCATTCTCTACATTTCTCCAAAGTTGTTCCTTTGTTTTGAAGCCAAAAGCAGTAACTTGGCTAAACAATGAGTCACAACGAACTAAATAATGTTTAGATAAAATAGCTGTCTCTTCAGGAAAATGTCTCTCTGTTTCTTTGTTCATAATGTCTTGTTCTTTAAATTTGAGGTTTTATGGTATACAGTTTATTATATTTCTTCCTGTGGGCAAATGAAACTGGGTTTAAGATTGTGTCAAGTGAAAGCAGAGTTCAAGAATTTCGGTTGATGGGGGGAGGTGGGTTGTTAAATTACAAATATTCTGTCTGAGTGAAAGTTGTGGGTGGTCTTCCATCATTCTGAAGGAATCTAGAGATCGAACATTTTTGGCAATATGTAGCTGCTTTGCAGTCAGCAATAATTGGTCTTTATTTCCTTGTCTAGTTCAACATTTAGTTAGATGCAGTACAACCAGACTCCTATAAATGTAAATTAGAAAGATCTGTAGAGCAAGTTTGCACCACCTGATGCTTCGTTAAAGAGTCATTACAATTCTTTAAACCTATGGAACATTCTATTGAGCCCTCAATATTATAACAGACTCTTATTTCTAGTTGAATACATCATGAGGAAGAATGTTAACAAGTTGAATTTTTTCCAGGACATTTTCTTTGCATATTTGTTTCTAAGCAGATCTCTCATAATTTAGTTATACAAACATTTTTTTCCTATTTTATTCACTTACTCTTAAGTATTAAAATACCTGTATCTCGAGAACTCTTCATTAGCAAAATTATCTTTCTAAAAAACTTGTAAGTGATCATGCTATGCACTTCCCCAGATTTTTTCCTTGTCACCTCAACACCCCTTGGG
>JAQZBX010000755.1:0-52024 GCA_029593785.1 Cabassous unicinctus
ACATTCATATTAGATGTTGGTTAGAGCTCCAACATACCAGATGTATATTTGATTGTATGCTACACTGCGGAGATTATACCAAATAAATATTAGATGTTGAACTCTGCAGCAGAGATTTTACCAGAGGAAAATTAGATGTTGGACTCTACAACACAGATTATACCAAATGCACATTAGATGTTGGTTTCCACAGCACAGAATATATCAGATGCATATTAGAATCTGGACTACACAGCAGAGATTATATTTGATGCATATTAAATGCTGGACTACACAGGAGAGATGTATCCAGATGTGTATTAGATGCTGGAATGACCGCACAGATTATACCAGATGCCGATTGATGCTTGACTACACTGCACAGATAATACTGGACGCATATTGGATGTTGGACTAGATCGCAGAGATTATAGCAGATGCATATTAGATGCTATACAAAACTGTGGACATTATACCAGAAGCATATTAGATACTATTAGAGATTATATCACATATATACTGTATGCTATATGCTGTCCTACCCAGTGCAGATTATACCAGATGCATATTAAATGCAATATGACACACTGCAGACTATACAATTTGCATATTTTATGGTACACCAAACATCAGATATCATTACAGATGTCTATCAGATGCTGTACTACACAGTGCAGATTTTCCAATTTGCATATTTTATGCTCTGCCAAACGTCTGATATTATTACAGATATCTATCATGTGCTGTACTGCACAGTGCAGATTTTACAATTTGCATATTTTATTGTATACCAAACATCAGATGTTATTACAGATGCCTAACTTATGCTGTTGTACACAGTGCACTTATTTCAGATACATATAAGATGCTATACAACACAGTGCAGTTTTACAATTTGGGTATTTTATGGTATGCCAAACATCACATATTTTTACAGATGTCTAGCAGATGCTTTAAAACACAATGCACATTTTCCAATTTGCATATTTTATGGTATGCCAAACATCAGATATTATTAGAGATGTCTATCAAATGCTGTGCTACACAATGCACTTATTTCAGATCCATATAAGATGCTCTAACACAGTGCAGATTTACAATTTGCATATTTTATGGTATACCAAGGATCAGATATTATTACAGATGCCTATCAAATGCTGTGCTACACATTGCTATTAATACCAAATGCATATCATAAGCTATACTACAAAGTGCAGATTTTTAATTTCCATGTCTAATGATATACCAAACTTGAGATATTATTATAGATCCATTTTAGATGCAGTACTAGGCAGAGCATTTTATACCAGATGCATATTAGACGCTAAACTACACAATGCAGATTTTACCATTTGCATATTTTATGGTGTACCAATAATCTGATATTATTACAGATGTATGTTAGATGCAGTATTCCACAGAGAATTTCATACCAGATTCACATTAGATGCTGTACAACACAGTGTAGATTTACAATTTGCGTATTTTATGGTACACCTGTCATCCGATATTATTGCAGCTGTATATGTGATGCTGGACTACACACTGCAGAGTATAACAGATGCCAATTTTATGCTGTACTACACATCACAGATTATAGCTGATGCATATTGGATGCTGTTCTACACAGCCCAGATTATGCCAAAAGCATATTAAATGCTGGAATACACATTGGTGACTATCAGATCCATTTCAGACGCTTGTCTGCACAGCTGAGATTATTCCAGTTACATTCAGATACTGGCTATACAGCGCATATTATACCAGATTCTTATTGGTTGTTGGACTACAAAGGAGAGATTATATCAGATGCATATTACATGCAATTTACCTAGTGGACATTATGCCAGATGTATATTAAATGCTGTACTACCCTGTGAAGATTATATTAGATGCATAGTAGATGCGGTACTATACGGCGTAGATTATAACAGAGGCATATTAGATGCTGGACTACACATCGGAGATTATACCAGAGACCTAATAGATGCTGGACTACACATCGGTAATTATACCAGAGACCTAATAGATGCTGGACTACACTTCGGAGATTATACCAGAGGCATATTAGATGCTGGACAACACAGTGGAGATTTTACAAGATGCATATTAGATGCTGGACTACACTGTGGAGAATATAGCAGATGCATAGTAGATGATGTATTACACAGCAGAGATTATAACAGATGCATATTAGAGGAGGTACTACCCAGCGGAGATTGACCACATGCATGTTCGATTCTGTACCACACATGGAGATTATACCGGATGCGTATTAAATGCTCTACTACACAGCAGTGATTAGACCAGATGCATACTAGATGCTGGCCTAGAGATCGGAGCTTATACCAGAGGCATATCAGATGCTGTAGTAGACAGCACAGAATATACCAGATGCATGAGAGTTGCTGTACTACACAGCACAGCTTTTACCACATTCATACTAGATTTTGGACTACAGAGTATCGACGATACCAGATGTATATCTGATTCTGTACCACCCTGTGGAATTTATACCAAATGCATATTAGATGCTGTACTACCCAGTGAAGATTATACCAGATGCATATTAGATTAAATGCTTTAATCCCCAGCGGAGATTATGAGAGATGCATGTAAGATGTTGAACCACACACGGATATTATACCAGAAGAATATTAGGTGCTGAAAAACACAGCAGAGATTATATTCGATGCATATTAGATACTGGAACACAGAGCGGAGGTTTTACCAGATGCTTTTGAGATGCTGGACTCCAAAGTGATGATTATATTAGAGGCATACTGGATGGTAGCATACACAGAGGAGCTCATGCCAGATGCTTATTAGATACTGTAGTACACAGCACAGAATATTCCAGATGCATAAGAGATGCTGTACTTCACAGTACAGATTTCATCACATTCATATTAGATGTTGGAACACAGAGCTCCAATTATACCAGGTGTATATTTGATTGTGTGCTACACTGTGCAGATTATACCAAATGAATATTAGATGTTGAACTCTGCAGCAGAGATTATACCAGAGGAAAATTAGATGTCGGACTCTACAGCACAGATTATACCAAATGCACATTAAATGTTGGTTTCCACAGTATAGATTATACCAGTTGCATATTAGAATCTAGACTACACAGCAGAGATTATATTTGATGCATATTAAATGCTGGACTACACAGGAGGTATTTATCCAGATGCGTATTAGATGCTGGAATGACCGCACAGATTATACCAGATGCCGATTAGATGCTTGACTACACTGCCCAGAATATACCGGGCACATATTGGATGCTGGACTAGATCGCAGAGATTATATCAGATGCATATTAGATGCTGTACAAAACAGTGGAGATTATACCAGAAGCATATTAGATACTATTTTACACATTAGAGATTATATCACATGTATATTGTATGCTGTCCTACATAGTGCAGATTATACCAGATGCATATTAGATGCAATATGACACACTGCAGAGTATACAATTTGCATATTTTGTGGTACACCAAACATCAGATATCATTACAGATATCTATCAGATGCTGTACTACACAGTGCAGATTTTCCAATTTGCATATTTTATGCTCTGCCAAACATCAGATATCATTAGAGAGGTCTATCAGGTGCTGTACTGCACTGTGCAGTTTCTCCAATTTGCATATTTTATGGTATATCAAACATCAGATGTTATTACAGATGCCTATGACATGCTGTTGTACACAGTGCACTTATTTCAGACCCATATAAGATGCTATACAACACAGTGCAGTTTTACAATTTGCATATTTTATGATATGCCAAACATCAGATATTATTAGAGATGTCTATCAAATGCTGTGCTACACAGGGCACTTGTTTCAGATCCATATAAGATGCTCTACAACACAGTGCAGATTTTCCAATTTGCATATTTTATGGTATGCCAAACATCAGATATTATTACAGAGGTCTATCAAATGCTGTGCTACACAGTGCTATTAATACCAGATGCATATCATAAACTATTCTACAAAGTGTAGATTTTAAATTTCCATGTCTAATGATATACCAAACATGAGATATTATTATAGATCCATTTTAGATGCAGTACTAGGCAGAGCATTTTATGCCAAATGCATATGAGATGCTAAACTATACAGTGCAGATTTTACCATTCGCATATTTTATGGTGTACCAATCATCCGATATTATTACAGATATATGTTAGATGCAGTATTCCACAGAGCATTTCATACCAGATTCACATTAGATGCTGTACAACACAGTGTAGATTTACAATTTGCGTGTTTTTGGTACACCAGTCATCCGATATTATTGCAGCTGTATATGTGATGCTGGACTACACACTGCAGAGTATAACAGATGCCAATTTTATGCTGTACTACACATCGCAGATTATAGCCGATGCATATTGGATGCTGTTCTACACAGCGCAGATTATACCAAACGCATATTAAATGCTGGAATATACATCGGAGACTATCAGACCCATTTCAGACGCTGGTCTGCACAACTGAGATTATTCCAGTTACATTCAGATACTGGCTATAGAGCGCATATTATACCAGATGCATATTGGATGTGGGACTACAAAGAAGATATTGTACCGCATGCATATTACATGCAGTTTACCTAGTGGACATTATGCCAGACGTATATTAAATGCTGTACTACCCTGCGAAGATTATATTAGATGCATCTTAGATGCGGTACTACACAGCGTAGATTATAACAGAGGCATAATAGATGCTGGACTACACATCGGAGATTATACCAGAGGCCTAATAGATGCTGGACTCCACCTTGGAGATTATACCAGAGGCATATTAAATGCTGGACTACACAGCGGAGATTGTACAAGATGCATATTAGATTCTGGATTACACTGCGGAGATTATAGCATAATCATAGTTGATGATGTATTACACAGCAGTGATTATAGCAGATGCATTTTAGATGCGGTACTATCCAGTGGAGATTGACTACATGCATATTCCATTCTGTACCACACATGGAGATTATACCAGATGCATATTAAATGCTCTCCTACACAGTGGATTTTATACCAGATGCATATTAGTTGCTTTAATACTCAGTGGAGATTATACAAGAGACATATTAGATGCCGTAGTACACAGCACAGAATTTACCAGACTCATATTAGTTTTTGGATTACATAAAACCGATTATACAAGATTTATACTTGATGCTTAGTACCTTGAGGAGATTATACTAAATGCATATTGTATGCTGTAGTACCCAGCGGAGATTATACCAGATGCATATTCAATGGTGTACTACACACGGGATTATACTGGATGCATATCACTTGCTGTACTATACAGTGGACATTGTATCAGGTGCATATTCGATACTGGAATTCATCGTGGAGGTTTTACCAGATGCTTCTTAGAGGTTGCACTACAAAGTGGAGTTTATACCAGATGCATAATAGATGCTGGCATACCGATTGGAGCTTATACCAGAGGCATATCAGCTTTCGTAGTACACAGCACAGAATATACCAGATGCATTAGTTGCTGTACTACACAGTACAGCTTTTACCACATTCATACTAGATTTTGGACTACACAGTATCGATGATAACAGATGTATATCTGATTCTGTACCACCCTGTGGAGTTCATACCAAATGCATATTAGATGATTTACTACCTAGCGGAGATTATACCAGATGTATATTAAATGCTTTAATCCCCAGCGGAGATTATGAGAGATGCATGTAAGATGTTGAGCTACACATGGATATTATACCAAAAGAATATTAGGTGCTGAACAACACAGCGGAGATTATACTAAATGCATATTAGATACTGGAATGCAGAGCGAGGTTTTACCAGATGCTTTTTAGATACTGGACTGCAAAGTGATCATTGTACCAAAGGCATACTAGATGCTCGCATACACAGAGGAGCCTATGCCAGAGTTTTATTGGATACTGTAATACACAGCACAGAATATTCCAGATGCATAAGAGATGCTGTACTTCACAGTACAGATTTTATCACATTCATATTAGATGTTGGAATACAGAGCTCCAATTATACCACATGTATATTTGATTGTGTACTACACTGCACAGATTATACCAAATGAATATTAGATGTTGAACTCTGCAGCAAGATTATACCAGAGGAAAATTAGATGTCAGACTCTACAGCACAGATTATACCAAATGCACATTAGATGTTGGTTTCCACAGTACAGATTATACCAGATGCATATTAGAATCTGGACTACACAGCAGAGATTATATTTGATGCACATTAAATGCTGGACTACACAGCAGAGATTAATCCAGATGCATATTATGTCCTGGAATGACCACATAGTTTATACCAGATGCCGATTAGATGCTGGACTACACTGCACAGATTATACCGGATGCATATTGGTTGCTGGGCTAGATCGCAGAGATTATAGCAGATGCATATTAGATTCTATACAAAACTGTGGAGATTATACCAGAAGCATATTAGATATTATTCTACACATTAGAGATTATATCACATGTATATTGTATGCTGTCCTACACAGTAGAGATTATACCAGATGCATATTAGATACAATATGACACAGTGCAGACTATACAATTTGCATATTTTATTGTACACCAAACATCAGATATCATTAGAGATGTATATTTTATACCAGATGCATATTAGATGCTACACTATACAGTGCAGATTTTACAATTTGCATCTTTATGGTATTCCAAACATCAGATATTATTACAGATGTCTATCAGATGCTTTACTACACAGTGCAGATTGTCCAATTTGCATATTTTATTGTATGCCAATCATCAGATATTATTACAGATGTATATCACATCCTGTACTACACAGTGCACTAATTTCAGGTCCATATAAGATGTTATACAACACAATGCAAATTTACAATTTGCATATTTTATGATATGACACACATCAAATATTATTACAGATGTCTATCAGATGCTGTACTACACAGTGCTATTAATACCAGATGCATATCATAAGCTATACTACAAAGGGCAGATTTTAAATCTCCATGTCTAATGGTATACCAAACATGAGATATTACAGATCCATTTTAGATGCTGTACTACACAGGGCAGTTTATATCAGATGCATATTAGAAGCTGTATGACACAGTGCAAATTTTATACTTTGCATATTTTATCGTGTCATAATCATCCGATATTATTACAGATGTATGTTAGGTGCAGTATTCCACAGAGCATTTCATAACAGATTCACATTAGATGCTATACGACACAGTGTAGATTTTACAAGCTGTATGTGATGCTGGACTACACACTGCCAATTATACCAGATGCCAATTTTATGCTGTACTACACATCGTAGATTATACCAGATGCGTATTGGATGCTGTTCTACACAGTGCAGATTATACCAACTGCATATTAAATGCTGGAATGCACTTCGGAGACTATCAGATCCATTTCAGATGCTGCTCTGCATAGCTGATATTATTCCAGTTACATTCAGATACCGGTTATAGAGCATGTATTATACCAGATGCATATTGGATGTTGGACTACAAAGGAGAGATTATACTGGATGCATATTACATGCTGTTTACCTAGTGGACATTATACCAGACGTATATTAAATGCTGTACTACCCTGCAAAGATTATATTAGATGCATAGTAGATGCTGTAGTTCACAGTGTAGATTATAACAGAGGCATATTAGATGCTGGACTATACCACACAGATTATACCAGATGCATATTAGATGCTGTAATACACAGTGCACCTTATGAGATGCATATTAGAGACTGGACGAACAGTGGAGATTATACAAGATGCATAGTAGATGCTGGATTACACTCTGGAGATTTTACCAGATGCATAATAGATTCTGGACTACACAGCAGAGGTTATACCAGATGAATATTAGATGCTGATGTACACAGCAGAAATTATACCTAGACTCTATTAGGTGCTTTACTACATAGCAGAGATCAGACCAGATACATATGTGATGCTGGACTACACAGCGGAGGATTTACCAGATGCATATTAAATGCTGGACTGCACAGTGGTGCTTATACCAGATTCATATTAGATGCTGTGCTACACTGTAAAGATTATATTAGATGGACATTAGAGGCCATACCCCACGTCGGATATTATTCCAGAAGCATATAAGATTCTGGACAACACAGCGGTGATATACCAGGTGCATTTCAGATACTGGACTACACAGCATAGATCATACCAGATGCAAATTAGATGCTGGACTACACAGTGCCGTTATAACAGATGCATATTAGATGCGGGACTGCACAGTGGAAATCATACCAGATGCATATTAGATTTTGGAATCCATAGCAGAAATTATCCCATTACAAAACAGATGCCAGGTATACACAGAGGAGTTTATATCAGATGCATAAGATGTTGGATACACATCGCAGATTATACCAGATGCATATTAGATGCTGGATTACAGAGCACAGATTATAACAGATGTATATTAGATGTTGAAATACCATTCACAGACTATACCAGAGGCATTATAGATGCTGGACTACAATGCACAGAATACACCAGATGCATATTGGAAGCTATACTACACATGGAGATTATAGCACATCATATAAAAAACTGTACTACACAAAGGAGATTATAACAGATATGTATTAGGTAGTGGACTACACAGTGGAAATTATATCAGAGGCATATTAGATACTGGACTACACAGCAGAGATTTTCCCAGATGCATATTTCATGATGTACTTCAAAGCACTGATTATGCGAGATATATATTAGTTGCTGTGCTACCCAGTGAAGATTATATCAGATGCGTATTAGACGCTTTATTACCCAGTTGAGTTTATACCAGATGCATACTAGATTTTGTGCTACCCATTGGGTACTATATACTATAGCAAGATGCATAGTATATGCTGTAATACTACCAGATGTTATATAAAATCCATATTAGATGCTGTACTACACGCAGAGATTGCCCAGATACTTATTACATGCTCTACTACAAGTGGAGATTATACCAGATTCATGTTAGGTACTGGACTCCACAGCAGAGGTTATACCAGATGCATATTAGATGCTGGACTTCACAGCTGACATCATACCAGGTGCATATTAAATCCTGTACTACACGACAGAGATTATACAGTAGGCAAATTAGATGGCTGGATTACACAACCAAGATTATACCTGATGTATATTAGATGTGGGACTACACAGCACAGATTATACCAGATGCATATTAGATGCAGGACTACCCAGCAGAGTTTACCAGATGCATATTAGATGCTCAAATGCACAGCAGAGATTATACCAGATGCAAAATTAAATGCTGGACTACACAGAGGAGATTATCCCAGATACACATTAGATGCTCGACTACACAGCATAGATGATACCAGATGAATATTACATGCTGGAATACACAGCGGAGATTATACCAGATGCATATTAAATGCTGTACTACACAGTGGAGATTATATCATATGCATATAAGATGCTGTACTGCACACAGAGTTTATACCAGAAGCATATCAGATGCCCTACTACACAGTGCAGATCAAAAGACATGCATATTAGAGACTGGACTAACGGGAGATTATACCAGATGCATAATAGCTATTGGACTACACAGCAGAGATTATAACAGATGTATATTTTATGCTGTTCTACAAAGAGCTTATTCTACGAGATGCATATTAGATGCTGTACTACCTACTACCCACTGGAGATTATGCCAGATGCATATTAGATGTGGTACTACACACGGAGATTATACCAGATTCTTATTTCATGTTGTACTACACAGTAGAACTTATACTACATGCATATTAGATAGTGGACTACAAAGTGGAGATTATACCAGATGCATATTAGATGCTGGACAACACAGTGGAGATTATACTAGATGCATAGAAGATGGTTAAGTATACAGGGGTGATTATACAAGATGCATACTCGAGGCTGGTCTACACAGTGGAAATTATACCAGATACATATTAGATGTAGTACTACACAGCAGAGATTATACCAGATGTGTATTAGATAGTGGACAACACAGCGGAGATTATACCAGATGAATATTAGATGCTGGACTACACAGCGGTGATTATACAAGACGCATACTAGATGCTGGACAACACTCCACAGATATTCCCAAATGCATAGAAGATGCTGTACTACACAGCACAGAACATTCCAGGCACATATTAGATACTGTACTACACTGCACAGATTATACCAGATGCATATTAGATGCTGGACTACACAGTCGAGATTATATAAAATGCATTTTATGCTGGACTACACTGCACAGATTATACCAGATGCATATTAGATGCTGGACTACACAGTCGAGATTATATAAAATGCATTTTATGCTGGATTACACTGCTAAGATTATACCAGATGCATATTAGCTGCTGTACTTCCCAGCTGAGATTATACTACATGGATATTTGATACTGTACCACACATGGAGATTATAGCAGATGCATATTAGGTGCTGTACTGCACAGCGGACATTATATCAAATGCATATTAGATACTGGAATACAGAGCAGAAGTTATACCAGATGCTTATTAGATACTGGACTACAAAGCTTTGGTTATACAAGTTGCATACTAGTTGCTGGCATATACATATAAGCAGGGCCTTATATCAGATGCATATTAGATGCTGTAGTACACAGCACTGAATATACCAGATGCATAAGAGATGCTATACTGCACAGCACAGATTTTACCACATTCTTGTTAGATGTTGGACTATAGAACACTGATTATACCAGATGTATATTTGATTCTGTACTATGCAGTGGTGATTATACCAAATAAATTTTAGATATTGGACTCCACAGCATAGATTATCCCGGATGCATATTAGATGTTGGACTCCACAGTACAGATTATACAAGATGCATATTAGAATCTGGACTACATGGCAGAGATTATATTTGATGCACATTAGATGCTGGACTACCCCACACAGATTATATCACATCCGTATTAGATGTTGTACAACACACGGAGAATATCCCAGATGCTTACTACGTGTTGTACTACACAGAGGAGATTATACCAGACGAATATTACCTACTGGACTACACAAGCGGATATTATACCAGATGCATATTATTCTGGACTACACAGTGGAGATTATACCAGATACATATTATCAGCTGGACTACACAGCAGTGATTATACCAGATGCATATTTCATGCTGTACATCAAAGTGCTGATTATGCGAGATGCATATTAGTTGTTGAGCTACCCAGTGAAGATTATATCAGACGCTAATTAGATGCTGTACTACCCAGCGGAGATTATACCAGATGCATAGTAGATGCTGTGCTACCCATTGGAGATTATGCAAGATGCAAATTACATGCTGTAATACCTACCAGATGTTATACCAGATCCATATTAGATGCTGTACTACACACAGAGATTATCCCAGAAACATATTACAAGCTCTACTACACAGTAGTTATTATACCACATGCATATTAGGTACTGGACTACAAGCAGAGATTATACCAGGTGCATATTAGATGCTTGACTACAAAGCAGAGAAGATCCCAGATGCATATTATGCTGGACTACACAATGGAGATTATACCAGATGTATGTTATATGCTGGACTACACAGTGGAGATTATACTGATGCATATTTGATGCTGTACTACAAAGCGCTAATTATACAAGAGACATATTATATGCTGTATTACCCATTGGAGATTATGCCAGATGCATATTTGATGCTGTAATACCCAGCGGAAATTATACCAGATCGATATTAGATGTTGTACAACACATGGAGAATATCCCAGATGCTTATTACATGTTGTACTACACAGCAGAGATTATACCAGATGAATATTACATACCAGACTACCCAAGTGGATATTCTACCAGATGCATATTATTCTGGACTACACAGTGGAGAGTACACCAGATGCATATTATATGCTGGAGTACACGGTGCAGATTATAGCAGATGTATATTACACGATGTTCTACACAGTGCAGAATATAACAGATGCATGTTTAGGGCTGTACTACATAGTATAGATTATACCAGATGCATATAAGATGCTGTACTACACTGTAAAGTTTATATGAGGTGCAAATTAGAGGCCATACTAAACAGCAGATATTATTCCAGAAGTATATAAGATGCTGGACAACACAGTGGTGATACACCAGATGCATTTTAGATGCTGGATTACACAGAACAGTTATAACAGATGCATATGAGATGTGGGACTGCAAAGAGGAAATTATACCAGACGCGTATTGGATGCTGGACCACATAGCAGAGATTATACCAGTTACAAAATAGATGCTGGTATACATTGAGGAGATTATACCAGATGCATAAGATGCTGGACTACACATTGCAGATTATACCAGAGGCATATTAGATGTTGAACAACACACGGAGAATATCCCAGATGCTTATTACATGCTGTACTACACAGCAGAGATTATACCAGATGAATATTAGGTACAGGACTACACAAGTAGATATTATACCAGATGTGTATTATTCAGTACTACACAGCGGAGATTATACAAGAGACATATTATAGGCTGGCCTACACAACGGTGATTATACTAGATGCATATTTCATGCTGTACATCAAAGGACTGATTATGTGAGATGCATATTAGTTGCTGATGTACTCAGTGAAGATTATATCAGATGCAAATTAGATGCTGTACTACCCAGCGGAGGTTATACCAGATGCATACTAGTAGCTGTGCTACCCATCGGAGATAATGCAAGATGCATATTATATGTTGTAATACCTTCCGGATGTTATACCAGATCCATATTAGATTCCGTACTACACACGGAGATCATCCCAGAAACTTATCATATGCTCTACCACACAGCGGAGATTATACCAGAGGCATATTAGGTACTGGACTACACAGCGGAGATTATACCATGTGCATATTAAATCCTGTACTACACAGAAGACATTATACAGGAGGCAAATTAGATGCTGGACAACACAGCTGAGATTATACCAGATGCATATTAGATGCTGGACTACACAGCATAGGTTATACCAGATGCATGTTAGATGTTGGACTACACAGCAGAGAGTATACCAGATGCATATTGGATGCTTGAGTATACAGCAGAGATTATACCAGATGCAAAATTAGATGCTGGGCTACTCAGAGGAGATCTTTCCAGATTCACATTGGATGCTCGACTACACAGGGGAGATTATACCAGATGCATATTGGGTGCTGGACTACACAGGGGAGATTATACCAGATGCATATTAGAAGCTGGATTACACAGCCTTGATTATATAGGATGCATTTTAGATGCTGGACTACACTGCACAGATTATACTAGATGCAAATTTGATACTGTACTACACAGTGCACCTTATGAGATGCATATTAGAGACTGGATGAACAGTGGAGATTATACAAGATGCATATCAGATGCTGGATTACACTCTGGAGATTTTACCAGATGCATAATAGATTCTGGACTACACAGCAGAGATTATACCAGATGAATATGAGACACTGGAGTACACAACAGAGATTATACCAAGAGTCTATTAGATGCTTTACTACATAGCAGAGATCAGACCAGATACATATATGATGCTGGACTTCACAGCGGAGGATTTACCAGATGCATATTAAATGCTGGACTACACAGTGGAGATTATACCAGATTCATATTAGATGCTGTACTACACTGTAAAGATTATATTAGATGGACATTAGAGGCCATACTTCACTTCGGATATTGTTCCAGAAGCATATAAGATGCTGGACAACACAGCGGTGATATACCAGATGCATTTCAGATGCTGGACTACACACCATAGATTATACCAGATGCAAATTAGATGCTGGACTACACAGTGCCATTATAACAGATGCATATTAGATGTGGGACTGCACAGTGGAAGTCATACCAGATACATATTAGATTTTGGAATACATAGCAGAAATTATCCCAGTTACAAAATAGATGCAGGTATACACAGAGGAATTTATATCAGATGCATAAGATGTTAGATACACATCGCAGAGTATACCAGATGCATATTAGATGCTGGATTACAGAGCACAGATTATAACAGATGTATATTAGATGTTGAAATACCATTCACAGACTATACCAGAGGCATTATAGATGCTGGACTACAATGCACAGAATACACCAGATGCATATTGGAAGCTATACTACACATGGAGATTATAGCACATCATATAAAATGCTGTACTACACAGAGGAGATTATAACAGATACGTATTAGGTACTGGACTACACAGTGGAGATTTTACCAGAGGCATATTAGATACTGGACTACACAGAAGAGATTTTCCCAGATGCATATTTCATGATGTATGTTAAAGCACTGATTATGCGAGATGTATATTAGTTGCTGTGCTACCCAGTGAAGATTGTATCAGATGCATATTAGATGCTTTATTACCTAGTTGAGGTTATACCAGATGCATACTAGATGCTGTGCTACCCACTGGGGATTTTGCAAGATGCATAGTATATGCTGTAATACTACCGGATGTTATATAAAATCCATATTAGATGGTGTACTACACACAGAGATTGCCCAGATACTTATTACATGCTCTACTACAAGTGGAGATTATACCAGATTCATGTTAGGTACTGGACTCCACAGCGGAGGTTATACCATATGCATTTTAGATGCTGGAATAAATAGCACAGATTATAACAGATGCACATTAGATGCTGGACTACACAGCCAAGATTATACCAGATGCATATAAGATGGAGTACTACACAGCACCGAATATTCCACATCCATATTTGATGCTGTACTTCACAGTGGAGATTACACCAGATGCATATCAGATGATGTACCCTACACGGAGAATATACCAGATGCATATCAAATGCTGAACTACATATGGAGATAATTAGGATACATATTAGAGACTGGACTAACAGCAGAGATTATACCAGATGGATATGAGATGCTGGACTACAAAGCGGAGATTACACCTATGAATGTTAGATGCTGTACTACACATGGTGACTATACTACATGCATATCAAATGCTCTAGTAAACAGTGGAGATTATACAGATGCATATTAAATGCTGTACTGCACACGGAGATTATCCCAGATGCTTATTAGATGCTGGACTACACAAAGGAGATTATAAAAGATGCATATCGATGATTACTACACAGCGGAGATTATACCAGATGCATATTAGATGTAGGTCTACAAAGTGGAGATTATATCAGACACATTTAAGATGCTAGACTACACAGCGGATATTATGCCAGATGTGTGTGAGATGCTGGAGTACACAACGGAGATAATACCAGATGCATATTTGATGCTGTACTACAAAGCACTGATTGTACGAGATGCATATTAGAGGCTGTACTATACTCGGAGATTATCCCAGATGCTTATTAGATGCTGTAATACACAGCAGAGAATATACCAGATGCATATTAGATAAATGGACTACACAGTGGAGATTATACCAGCTGCATATTAGATGATGGACTACACAGAAGAGATTATACCAGAAGCATATTAGATGCAGTACAACAAGGCAGAGATTTTACCAGATGCATATTAGATACTGGACTACACAGTGAAAATCATATCATATGCATATGAGATGCTAGACTACACAATGGAATTTATACAAAGTACATATTAGGTACTACATTACACAGCGGAGATGATAACACATGCATATTTGATGCTGTACTACAAAGCTCTGATTATATGAGATACATATCAGTAGCTGTACTACCCAGCACAGTTTAGGCCAGATGCATATTAGATGGTGTGCTACACACTGAGATTATACCAGATGCATATTAGATGCTGTAATACACAGCGGAGTTAAAACTAGATACATATTAGATAGTGTACTACACAGCAAAGATTATACAAGGTGCATATTAGAAGATGGACTACACATTGGAGATTATAACAGGTGCATATTTCATGGTTTACTACAAAGTGCTGATTAAAAGAGATGCATATTTGATGGTGGACTACACAGCAGAGAATATACCTAATGCTTATTAGATGCTACAACACAATGGTGATTATATGAGATTCATACTAGATGCTGGACTAAATATCGGAGATTATACCAGATGTTATTAAATGCTAGACTACACAGCACAGATTATATCTGATGCATTTTACATTCTGGACTACACCATACATATTATGCCAGAGGCATATTAGATGCTTAACTACTGCACACACACTATACGAGATGGATATTAGATACTTGACTACACAATGGAGATTACAGCAGATGAACACTACATGCTGGACTATACAGCCAAGATTATCCCAGATGCATGTCATATGCTGTTCTACACAGTGGAGATCATGAGAGGCATATTAGAAAGTGGACAAACAGCAGACAATATACCAGATGCATATTAGATGCTATACTACTCGGCGGAGTTCATAACAGATGCATATTTAATGCTGTACTATAAAATACTGATGATACCAGATGCATATTAGAGCAGACTGCTCAGCAAAGGTTATACCAGATGTATCTTAGATGCTGTAGCACCCAGCGGAGATTATAACAGATGCAGAGTAGATGCTGTACTACCCCGCGGAGCTTTTTCCAGATGCATATTAGATGCTCTACTACCCAGTGGCGATTACACCAGATGCATATTAGATGCTGTATAACACAGAAGATATTATACCAGATCTAAATAAGATATTGGGCTACATAGCAGAGATTATACCAGATGCTTATTAAATGCTGGAATACTCAGCGGAGATTATAGCAGATGCATATTAGATGCTGGACTACACATCGGTGATTATGTCAGATGTATACTAGATGATGGACTACACAGAGGAGATTATACCTAATGCGTATTAGATGCTGGAGTACACAGCGGAGATTATACCAGATGCTTATTAGATGCTGCATTACACATCAGAGATTATAACAGATGAATATTAGATGCTGGAATACACAGCGATGTTTACAACAGGTGCATATTAGATGCTGTATTACATGGCGGAGACTAGACCTGATGGATATTAAATGCTGGCACACACAGCAGAGATTTTACCAGATTCATACTGAATGCTGGACTACATTGTGGAGATTATACCAGAATCATATTAGATGCAGGACAACACAGCACAGATTATACCAGATGCACATTAGTTGCTGGACTACACAGAACAGATTACATAAGATGCATTTTAGATGCCAGACTACACCGCACAGATTACACCAGATGCATAATAGATGGTGTACTACACTTGGAGATTATACCACATGTATATCAAATGCTGTACTACATAGCGGAGGTTATACCAGATGCATATTAGATACTGGACTACACAGCAGAATTAATAGCAGATGCATATTAAGCAGGACTACACAATGGAGATTATACCAATTGCATATGATATGATGTACTACACCGCAAAGATTATACCAGATGCATATTAATGTCATACTACCCAGCGGAGATTATGCAAGATTCGCATTAGATGCTGTAATACACAGCGGAGATTATACCCAGTCCATATTATATGTTGTACTATACACAGAGATTATGCCAATGTTAATTACATGCTGTCCTACCCAACAGACATTATACCAGATGCATATTAGATATTGGACTACACAGCGGAGATTATATCAGATGAACATTAGATGCTGGACTACACAGCAGTGATTATATCAGATGCATACAAGATGCTGGACAGCACAGTGGAGATTATTTCTGATGCCTATTCGATGCAGTACTACAAAGCAGAGATTGTAACAGATGCATATGATATGCTGGACTGCAAAGCAGAGATTATACCAGATACATATTTGATGCTATACTACAAAGCACTATTTTTCGAGATGCATATTAGATGCTGCACTACACAGCAGAGATTATACCAGATGCCTATTAGATGCTAGATTAGACAGCAGAGATTTTAACAGATGAATATTAGATGTTGGACCATACAAGGTAGAATACACCAGATGCATATAGATGCTGGTCTACATAGCGGAGATTATACCAGGTGCATATTAGATGCTGTATGCATATTAGATGCTGGACTACACAGTGGATATTTTACCAACTGCATATACAGAGCTGGATGACACAGCAGAGATTTCATCAGATGCATATTAGATGCTGCACTACACAGTGGTTATTTACCAGCTGCATATACAGAGCTGGGCGACACAGCAGAGATTATATCAGATGCATATTATATGGTGGACTATACAACACAGATTATACCAGATGCATATTAGATGCTGGATTTCACAGCACATATTTTATGGAGATGCATAGAAGATACTGTACTGCACAGCACACAATAATCCACATCCATATTAGATGCTGTAGTATACAGTACTGCTTATACAGAATGTATATAAGATGCTGTACTACACAGCACAGATTATACCAGATGCATATTAGGTGCAGTACTGCACAGCTGAGATTATACCCGTGCATTTCTGAAGATGTACTACACACGGAGATTATACCAGATGCATATCAAATGCTGTACTAACCAGTGGACAGCATAAGAGTTGTATATTAGAGACTGGACTAACATCTTAGATGATACCAGATGCATATTAGATGCCACACTAGACAGTGGAGTTTATAACAGATGCATATTTGATGCAGTACCAGAAAGCTCTGATTATACGAGATGCATCATGGATGCTGTCTACTCAGCGAAGATTATACCAGATGCATATTATATACTGTAATACTCAGTGGAGATTATACCATATCCATTTTAGACACTGTAATACACACGGATATTATCATAGATGCTAATTCCTTGCTGTACTACACAGTGGAGATTATAACAGATGCATATTAGATGCAGTAATACACATAGGCAATATAGCAAATGCATATGAGACACTGGACGACATAGCAAAGCTTATACCAGACGCATGTTAGATGCTAAAGTACACAACAGAGATTATACCAGATGAATATTGGATGCTAGATAGCACAGGGGAGATTAGACCAGATGCATATTAAATGCCTGACTACACAGCAGAGATTATACAAGATGTACATTAGATGCTGGACTACACAGAATAGAGTATACCAGAATGCATTTTTGATGCTGTAATACATAGCACAGATTATGCCAGAGGCATATTAGATGCTGTACTACACAACAAAGATTATACTTATGCATATTAGAGGTTGTACTACACAGCACAGAATATAACAGATGCATAAGAGATGCTGTACTACACAGCATAGATTTACCAGATTCAAATTAGACGTTGGATTACACAGCACACTATACTCAATGTATATTAGGTACTGTACTACACAGTGCATATTATACCAGATGCATATGAGATGCTGGACTACAAGGGGAAAGTATAAGAGATGCATATTAGATACTGGAGTAACAGCGGAGATTATAACAGATGCATATTAGATGCTGGACAATACAAAGGAGATTATATCAGCTTCATACTAGATGCTGGACTGTACAGCAGAGATTTTAACTGAAGAATATTTGATGCTGTAATTCAAAGCTCTGATTATACAAAATGCATAATAGATTCTGGACAACGCAGAATAAATTATACTGGAGGCATATTAGATGCTGGACTACACAGAACAGATTTCACCAGATTCATGTTAGATGTTTGACTACATAGCACCGATTATACCTGATGTATATGTGATGCTGTACTGCCCAGCGGAGGTTATACCAGATGCAGATTAGATGCTGGTCTACCCCACAGAGACTATACCAGATGCATATTAGATGCTGAACTTCACCGCACAGATTCTACCAGATGCATATTATATGGTGCACTACACATGGAGATTATACCACATGCAAATCAAAGCTGTACTACACAGAGGAGAATTATCAGATACATATTATATATTGGACTACACAGTGGAGGTCAATTCAGATGCATATTAGATGCTGAACTACACCGCACAGATTATACGACATGCATATTAGATGCTGTATTACAAACAGAGATTATACAATATGCATATCAAATGCTGTACTACACACCAGAGATTATAACCGATGCATATTAGATAATGGACCACACAGCGGAGTTAATATCAGAGGCATACTATCCTGGACAAAACAGTGGATATAATACCAGATGCATATTAAATAACTGACTACACATCGGAGATTATGCAAGATGCATATTAGATGCTGTATTACCAAGTGGAGATTATACCAGATCCATATTAGATGTTGTACTACACATGCAGATTATCCCAGGTACTTATTACATATTGTACTACACAGCAAAGATTATACCAGATGCATATTGGATACTGAACTACTCATCGGATTTTATGCCAGATACATATTAGATGCAGGACTACACAGCAGAGATTATACCAGATGCATATTAGATACTGGACTTGACAGCATAGATTATATCAGATGCATATTTGATGCTGTACTACAAATTGGTGATTATACGACATGCATATCAGATGCTGTATTCCCCAGAGAAGATTATATCAGATGCATATTAGATGCTGAACTACCCAGCGTAGATTATAACATTTGCGTTTTAGATGGTGTCCTACATAGAAGATTATGTCAGATACATATTAGATGCTCTACTACACTGCCGTGCTTATCCCAGAAGCATATTAGATGCTGCACTACACAGTGGAGAGATATCAGATGCATATTAGAGCCTGGACTACACAGATGAGACTATACCAGATGCATATGAGAGACTGGACTACACAATGGAGATTATACCAGACACATTTTTGATGCTGGACTACACAAAGGAGATTATACTGGATGCATAATTTGATGCTGTACTACAAAGCGTTGATTATATGAGATGCCTATCAGTAGCTGTACTACCCAGAGAAAATTATTCCAGATGCATAATAGATGCTGGATTACCCAGCAAAGATTACCCCAGATGCATATTAGATGGTATACTACACACGGAGATTATACTAGGTGCATATAAGTTGCTGTAATACACAGCGGAGGTTATAGCAGATGAATATTAGATACTGGACTACACAGCGGAGATTATACGAGGTGCATATTAGATGCTGGACTACACAACCGAGATTATAGCAGATATATATTAGATGCTGTGCTGCACATGGAGATTATCCCAGATACTTATTAGATACTGTACTACACTGCAGAGATTATACCAGATGCATATTAGATACTGGACTCCACAGTGGAGATTATACAGATGCATATTAGATGCTGGGCACACAGCGCACCTTATACCAGATGCATATTACATGTAGATCTACACAGCGGAGATTATAGCAGATGCATCTAAAATACTGGACGGCACAGCAGTGATTTTACCAGATGTATACGAGGTGGTGGACTACATAGCATATATTTTATGAGATGCATATAGATGTTGTACTACACAGCACAGAATATACGAGATGCATATTAGATTCTCTTCTACACAGCACAGTTTATGCCGGATGCATATAAGATGTTGTACTACACAGCACAGTTTATAACAGAGGCTTATTAGATGCTGTACCACATAACAAAGATTATACTTATGCATATTAGAGTCTGTACAACACAGCACAGAATATACCAGATGCATACGAGATGATGTACTACACAGCATAGATTTAACCAGGTTCAAATTAAAAGTTGGACAACACAGAGCATTATATCAGATGTCTATCAGATGCAGTACTACACAGTGCAGATTATGCAGGTGCATACTAGATGCTCTACTATGTAGTACAGATTATAACAGATGCACATTAAGTGTGTACTACACCTTACAGATTATATTAGATACATGTTAGATGTTGTACTACACAGGGGAAATTATACCGGATGCATATTAGATGCTGTGTAACACAGAAGATATTATACCAGATGTAAATAAGATGTTGGACTACACAGCAGAGATTATACCAGATGCTTATTAAAAGCTGGAATACACAGTGGAGATTATAGCAGATGCATATTAGATGCTGGACTGCACACCAGAGTTTATAACAGATGCATATTAGATGCTGTTCTACACAGCGGTGATTATGTCAGATGTATACTAGATGCTGGACTACACAGCGGAGATTATACCAGATGCTTATTAGATGCTGCACTACACAGCAGAGATTATACCAGATGACTATTAGATGCTGGACTACACAGCGGCGTTTACAACAGGTGCATATTAGATGCTGTATTACTTGGTGGAGATTCGACCAGATGGCTATTAAATGCTGGCACACACAGCAGAGATTTTACCAAATTCATACTCAATGCTGGACTACACTGTGGAGATTATACCAGAATCATATTAGATGCCGGACTGCACACCACAGATTATACCAGATGCTCATTAGTTTCTGGACTACACAGAACCGCTTGTGTAAAATGCATTTTAGATGCCAGAGTACACCGCACAGATTACACCAGATACATAATAGATGGTGTACTACACATGGAGATTATACCACATGTATGTCAAATGCTGTACTACAAAGCGGAGGTTATACCAGATGCATATTAGATACTGGACTACACAGCGGAGTTAATACCAGATGCATATTAAGCAGGACTACACAATGGAGATTATACCAATTGCATATGATATGATGTACTACACCGCGGAGATTGTACCAGATGATTATCTAATGCTTTACTACAATTCAATTATTATACGAGATGCCTATTAGCTGCTGAACTACCCAGTGAAGATAATACCAGATGCATATTAATGCCATACTACCCAGTGGAGATTATGCAAGATTCGTATTAGATGCTGTAATACACAGCGGAGATTATACCTAATCCATATTATATGTTGTACTATACACAGAGATTATGCCAATGTTAATTACATGCTGTCCTACCCAACAGACATTATACCAGATGCATATTAGATGCTGGACTACACAGCGAAGATTATACCAGATGCACATTAGATGCTGGACTACACAGCGGTGATTGTATCAGATGCATACAAGATGCTGGACAGCACAGTGGAGATTATTTCTGATGCCTATTCGATGCAGTACTACAAAGCAGAGATTGTAACAGATTCACATGATATGCTGGACTGCAAATCGGAGATTATACCAGATGCATATTTGATGCTGTACTACAAAGTGCTGATTATTCGAGATTCATATTAGATGCTGGACTACACAGCGGAGATTATACCAGATGTCTATTAGATATTAGATTAGACAGCAGAGATTTTAACAGATGAATATTAGATGCTGGACCACACAAGGTAGAATACACCAGATGCATATAGATGCTGGTCTACACAGCGGAGATTATACCAGGTGCATATTAGATGCTGTATGCATATTAGATGCTGGACTACACAGTGGATATTTTACCAGCTGCATATACAGAGCTGGACGACACAGCAGAGATTATATCAGATGCATATTAGATGCTGGACTACACAGTGGTTATTTTACCAGCTGCATATACAGAGCTGGACAACACAGCAGAGATTATATCAGATGCATATTAGATGGTGGACTATACAACACAGATTATACCAGATGCATATTAGATGCTGATTTCTACAGCACATATTTTATGGAGATGCATAGAAGATGCTGTACTACCCAGCACAGAATAATCCACATCCATATTAGATGCTGTAGTACAGAGCACTGCTTATACCGAATGTATATAAGATGCTGTACTACACAGCACAGATTATACCAGATGCATATTAGGTGCTGTACTGCACAGCTGAGATTATACCCGATGCATTTCTGAAGATGTACTACACACGGACATTATACCAGATGCATATCAAATGCTGTACTAACCAGTGGACAGCATAAGAGTTGTATATTAGAGACTAGACTAACAGCTTAGAGGATACCAGATGCTTATTAGATGTCGGACTAGACAACGGAGTTTATAACAGATGCATATTTGATGCAGTACCAGAAACTCTGATTATACGAGATGCATCGTAGATGCTGTACTACTCAGCGAAGATTATACCAGATGCATATTATATACTGTAATACTCAGCGGAGATTATACCATATCCATTTTAGATGCTGTAATACACACGGAGATTATCATAGATGCTAATTACTTGCTGTACTACACAGTGGAGATTATAACAGATGCATAATACACAGAGGCAATATACCAAATGCATATGAGATACTGGACTACAAAGCAAAGCTTATAACAGACACATGTTAGATACTAAAGTACACAACAGAGATTATACCAGAGGAATATTGGACGCTAGACAGCACAGGGGAGATTAGACCAGATGCATATTAAATGCCTGACTACACAGCAGAGATTATACGAAATGCACATTAGATGCTGACACAGTATAGAGTATACCAGATGCATTTTTGATGCCATAATACACAGCACAGATTATGCCAGAGACATATTAGATGTTGTACTACACAACAAAGATTATACTTATGCATATTAGAGGCTGTACTACACAGCACAGAATATAACAGATGCATAAGAGATGCTGCACTACACAGCATAGATTTTACCAGATTCATATGAGATGTTGGATTACACAGTGCACTATACTCGATGTATATTAGGTACTGTACTACACAGTGCAGATTATACCAGATGCATATTAGATGCTGGACTACAAGGGGAAAGTATAAGAGATGCATATTAGATACTGGAGTAACAGCGGAGATTATAAGAGATGCATATTAGATGATGGACTATACAAAGGAGATTCTATCAGGTTCATACTAGATGCTGGACTGTACAGCAGAGATTTTAACTGAAGAATGTTTGATGCTGTAACTCAAAGCTCTGATTATACAAATTGCATAATAGATGCTGGACTACACAGAATAGATTATACCAGTGGCATATTAGATGCTGGACTACACAGAACAGATTTTACCAGATTCAAATTAGATGCTGGACTACCTAGCACCAAATATACCTGATGTATATGTGATGCTGTACTGCCCAGTGGAGATTATACCAGATGCAGATTAGATGCTGGTCTACCCCACAGAGACTATACCAGATGCATATTAGATGCTGAACTACACCGCACAGATTTTACCAGATGCATATTATATGGTGTACTACACATGGAGATTATACCACATGCATATCAAATGCTGTACTACACAGAGGAGAATTACCAGATGCATATTAGATATTGGACTACACAGTAGAGATGAATTCAGATGCATATTAGGTGCTGGACTACACCGCATAGATTATACCAGATGCATATTAGATGCTGTATTACAAACAGAGATTATTCAACATGCATATCAAATCCTGTACTACACACCAGAGATTATAACAGACGCATATTAGATAATGGACCACACAGCGGAGTTAATATCAGAGGCATACTATCCTGCAGAAAACAGTGGATATTATACCAGATGCATATTAAATGACTGGCTACACAACGGAGATTATACAAGATGCATATTAGATGCTTTATTGCCAAGTGGAGATTATACCAGATCCGTGTTAGATGTTGTACTACACACGGAGATTATCCCAGATGCTTATTACATATTGTACTACACAGCAAAGATTATACCAGATGCATATTGGATACTGAACTATGCATCGGAGATTATGCCACATACATATTAGATGCAGGACTACACAGCAGAGATTATACCAGATGCATATTAGATACTGGACTTGACAGCATAGGTTATATCAGATGCATATTTGATGCTGTACTACAAATCGGTGATTATACGAAATGCATATCAGATGCTGTATTCCCCAGGGAAGATTATATCAGATGCATATTAGATGCTGAACTACCCAGCGTAGATTATAACAGTTGCGTTTTAGATGGTGTCCTATGCAGAAGATTATGTCAGATGCATATTAGATGCTCTACTACCCTGCCATGCTTATCCCAGAAGCATATTAGATGCTGCACTACACAGTGGATATATACCAGATGCATATGAGAGGCTGGACTACACAATGGAAATTATACCAGACACATATTTGATGCTGAACTACACAACAGAGATTACACCGGATGCATAATTTGATGCTGTACTACAAAGCGTTGATTATATGAGATGCCTATCAGTAGCTGTACTACCCAGAGAAAATTATTCCAGATGCATAATAGATGCTGGATTACCCAGCAAAGATTACCCCAGATGCATATTAGATGGTATACTACACACGGAGATTATACCAGCTGCATATAAATTGCTGTAATACACAGCGGAGATTATACCAGATGAATATTAGATACTGGACTACACAACAGAGATTATAGCAGATCTATATTAGATGCTGTGCTGCACATGGAGATTATCCCAGATACTTAATAGATACTGTACTACACTGCAGAGGTTATACCAGATGCATATTACATACTGGACTCCACAGTGGAGATTATACAGATGCATATTAGATGCTGGACACACAGCGCAGATTATACCAGATGCATATTACATGTAGATCTACACAGCGGAGATTATAGCAGATGCATCTAAAATACTGGATGGCACAGCGGTGATTATACTAGATGTATACGAGATGGTGGACTACATAGCACATATTTTATGAGATGCATATAGATGTTGTACTACACAGCACAGAATATACGAGATGCATATTGGATTCTCTTCTACACAGCACAGATTATGCCGGATACATATAAGATGTTGTACTACACAGCATAGTTTATAACAGAGGCTTATTAGATGCTGTACTACATAACAAAAATTATACTTATTCATATTAGAGGCTGTACTACACAGCACAGAATATACCAGATGCATACGAGATGATGTACTACACAGCATAGATTTAACCAGGTTCAAATTAAATGTTGGACTACACAGTGCATTATACCAGATGTCTGTTAGATGCAGTACTACACAGTGCAGATTATACAGGTACATACTAGATGCTGTACTATGTAGTGCAGATTATAACAGATGCACATTAGGTGCGTACTACACATTACAGATTATATTAGATACATGTTAGATGCTGTACTACACAGGGGAAATTACACCAGATGCATATTAGATGTTGGTCTACACAACGGAAATTTTACCAGATGCATAACAGATGTTGTACTACACAGCGGAGATTTTACCAGATGCCTATTAAATGCTGTACTACCCATCGGAAATGATGCTAAATGCATATTAGATGCTGTAATACCCAGGAGTGATTATACCAGATTCTTAGTATATGTTGTACCACAGATGGAAATTATCTCAGACGCATATTATATGCTCTCCTACACAGTGGAGATTATACCGGTAGCATATTTGATGCTGGACTACATGCAGAGATCATAGCAGATGCATATTAGATGCAGTACTACAAAGCATAGATTATTCCTGATGTAGATGTTATGCAGTACTACACAGCAGAGATTATACCAGATACAAAATTGATTCTGTACTACAAAGTGCTGATTATACGTGATGTGTATTAGATGCTGGACTACACAGCGGACATTAAACAAAATGCCTATTAGATGCTGGACTACACAGTGGAGATTTTACCAGTTGTATATTAGATGCTTCACCACACAGGGAAGATTACACCAGATCCATATTAGATGCTGGAATACAGAGTGGAGATGATACCATGTGCATATTGGATGCTGTACTACACAGCGAAGAGTAGACCAGATGAATATTATATGCTGGACTACACAGCAGAGATTTTACCAGAGACATATTAGAGTTTGTACTACACAACAAAGGTTATACTTATGCATATTAGAGGCTGTACTACACAGCACAGAATATACCAGATGCATACGAGATGATGTACACTACAGAATAGATTTTAACAGATTCATACTAAATGTTGGACTGCACCTCGCATTATACCAGATGAATATTAGAGGCTGTGCTACATAGTGCAGATTATAACAGATGCATATTAGGTGCTACTACACAGTACAGATTATATTAGATGCTGTACCACACAGGGGAAATTATCCAAGATGCATATTAGATACTGGACTAACAGCAGAGATTATACCAGATGCATACTAGATGCTGGACCACACAGCGGAGAGTATAACAGATGAATATTTGATGCTGTACTTCAAAGTTCTGATTACAAGACATGCATATTAGATGCTGTACTACACAGCACAGAATATATTAGATGCATAAGAGATGCTCTACTACATAGCACATATTTTACCAGATTCATATTAGATGTTGAACTACATAGTGCCGATTATACTAGTTGTATATTTGATGCTGTACTACCCAGCGGAAATTATACCCGATGCATATTAGATTCTGGACTCCACTGCCCGGATTATACCAGATGCATATTAGAGATTATACCACATGCATTTCAAATGCTGTACTACGCAGCAGAGATTATATCAGCTGCATATTAGATACTGGACTACACAGCGGCGATTATATCAGATGCCCATTAAATGCTGGACTACACTGTAAAGATTATACGAGATGCATATTAGATGCTGTACTACCCAGAGTATATTTATAACAGTTGCATTTTAGATGCTGTACTAAACCCGGAAATTTTGCCATATGTACATTAAATGCTGTACTACACACAGGGAGTATACTAGATGTATATTAGATCCTGTACAACACAGCGGAGATTATACCAGATGTATATTAGATACTGGACTACACAGCAGAGATTATACCAGATGCATATTTGATGCTGGACTATTCAGCAGAGATTATACCAGACCATTATTAGATGCTGGACTACAAAGTGGAGAATATACCAAATGCATATTAGATGCTGGACTACACAGCGAAGATTATACCAGACGCATGTAATATGATGGACTACACAGCAATGATTATACCAAATGCGTACTAGATGATGCCCCACACAGCAGAGATTATACCAGATGCATATTAGATACTGGACTAGACAGTGTAGATTATATCAGATGCATATTTGATGCTGTACTACAAAACACTGATTATATGAGATGCATGTCAGATGCTGTACTCCCCAGGAAAGATTATACTAGATCCATATTAGATACTGTACTACCCAGTGTAGATTATAACAACTGCATTTTAAACACTGTACTACGCAGAGATATTATGCCAGAGCATATTAGATGCTCAACTACACCCGGCGATTTTACCGGCTACATATTAGATGCTGTACTACACATGGGGATTATACCAGATGCATATTAGATCATGTACAAGGCAGCAGGGATTATAACTAGATGTATATTAGATATTGGACTACACAGTGGAGATTATATCAGATGTATATTAGATGTTGGACTACAGAGAGAAGATTATACCAAATGCATATTTGATGCTGTACTACAAAGCACTGATTATACAAGATGCGTATTAGATGCTGGACTACCCAGCGAAGATTATACAGGACGCACATTAGATGCTGTATTACTGAGCGGAGTTTATACAAGATATTTATTACTTGTTGTACTACAGAAGGAGATTATCCCAGATGCTTAATAGATGCTGTAGTACACAGCGGGGATTAAAAATGATACATATTAGATACTGGACTACAGAGAGAAGATTATAAAAGATGCATATTAGATGCTGGAATATACAATGGAGATTATACTAGATGCTTAATAGTTGTAGTTCTACACAGCAGAAATTATAGCAGATGTATATAAGATGCTGGACCACACAGTGGTGATCATACCAGATGCATACTTGATGCTGGACTATACAAGAGAGATTATAATGGATACATATTTGATGCTGTACTAAAAAGTGCTAATTAAAGGAGATGTCTATCAGTATCTGTACTATACAGAGAAAATTTATTCCACATGCATAATAGATGCTGGAACACAGCAAAGATTACACCAGGTGCATATTAGATGGCATACTACACACAGAGATTATGCCAGGTGCATATAAATTGCTGTAATACACAGCAGAGATTATACCAGATGCATATTAGATGCTGGACTACACAGTGTAGATAAGACCAAATGCATATTAAATGCTGTACTACACAGTACAGGTTATTTATATGCATATTAGATACTGGACTAACATGGGAGATTATACCAGACACATAAGAGATGCTGTACTACACAGCAGAGATCATACCAGATGCATAATAGATGTTGTACTACACAGCAGAGATTATACCAGATGCATATTAGATGCTGGTCTACACTGAATAGATCATACCAGACTCATATTAGATGCAGTACTACAAAGCATAGATTATGCCAGATGCATATGATATGCGGTACTACACAGTGGAGATTATATCAGATGCATATTAGGTGTTGTACTACACAGCAGAGATTAAACAAGATGCATATCAGATGCTATACTACACAGCATTGATTATAGAGGATGCATATAAGATGCTGTACTACAATGCACAGATTTTACCAGATGCATATGAATTGCTGAGCTACACAGAGGTGATTATACCAGATGCATATAAGATACTGGACTACACAGCAGAGATTATACCAGATGCATATTAGATGCTGGACTGAATAGCACAGATTACATCATATGCATATTAGATGCTGGACAACACAGCACAGATTTTCCCAAATGCACAGATGATGCTGTACTACACAGCACAGAATATTTCAGATCCATATTAGATGCTGTGCTACACAGCATTGATTATAATGGATGCATATAAAATGCTGTACTACACTCTAGTAATTTTACCAGATGCATATTAGATGCTAGACTACACAGCACAAGATACCAGATGCATAAGAGATGCTGTATACCACAGCATAGAATTTACCAGATTCATATTAAATGTCGGACTGCGCAGCACATTATAAGAGATGTATATTACATGCTGTTCTACATATTGCAGATTATAACAGGTGCATATTAGGTGCTGTTCTACTCAGTACAGATTGCATGTGATGCATATTAGATGCTGTACTACATAGGGGAAATCATCCCAGATGTATATTAGATGCTGGACTATACACAGCAGAGATTACAAGACAAGCATAATAGATACTAGACTAACAGCGGAGATTATACTAGATGCATATTAGATGTTGGACAACATAACACCGATTATCTCAGATACTTATTGCATGCTGTACTACACAGCATAGATTATTCCAGATACATATTAGATACTGGACTACACAGCACAGATTATATCATATGCATATTAGGTGCTGGACAACACAGTGCAGATTTTCCCAAATGCATAGATGATGCTGTAGTACATGGCACAGATATTCCAGATCCATATTAGATGCTGTACTACACAGCACTGATTTTACTGGATGCATATAAAATGCTGTACTACACCCTAGAAATTTTATCAGATGCATATTAGATGCTGGACTACACAGCGGTGATTATACCATGTGCATATTAGATCCTGTACAACATGGCAGAGATTATACCGGATGCATATTAGACGCTGGACTACGGTGGAGATTATACCAGATGCATATTGGGTGCTGGACTACACAGCACAGGTTATACCAGAGGCATTTCAGATGTGGGACTACACAGTGGAGATTATTCCAGATGTATATTACATACTGGACTACACACAGAGATTGTACAAGATGCATATTAGATGCTGTACTACACACGGAGATTATACCAGATGCATATTAGATCCTGTAAAACACAACGGAGATCATACCAAATGTATATTAGATACTAGACTATGGAGCAGAGATTATACCAGATGCATATTAGATGCTGGACTACACAGCACATATTTTACCAGATGCATATAGATGATGGACTACGCAGCGGACATTTTACCAGATGCCTACTAGATGCTGTACTACACCGCAGAGATTATACCAGATTCATACTTAATGCTGGGCTATGCCGCACAGACTCTACCAGATGCATATTAGATTTTGGAATACACTGCACAGATGATACCAGATGCATATTAGATGTTGGACTGCACCACACAGATTATAACAGATGCATTTTATATGCTATAATACCTAGTTCAGGTTATACCAGATGCAGATTAGATCTTTACTACACAGTGTAGATTACACCATTTGCATATTAGATGCTATAATACACAGTAAATTATAACAGATGTATATTAGATTCTGTACTACACAGCACAGATCATACCTATGCATATTAGATGCTGTAGTACACTGCACAGAATGTACCAGATGCATGAGATACTATATTACACAGCACAGATTTTACCAGATTCATATTAGGTGATGAAATATACAGCACAGATTATCCCAGATGTATACTAGCTACTCAGCTACACAGTACAGATTATACAAGATGCATATTAGATGCTGTACTACATAGTGCAGATTACACCAGTTTCATATTTAATGTTGTACAACAAAGCGCTGATTATATGAGATGCATAATAAATGCTGTACTACCTAGTGAAGATTATACCAGAATCATATTCGATGTAGCACAGTGGAGATAATACCAGATGCATATTTGATGTTGTACTACACAGCGAGATTATACCATATCCGTATTAGATGATCTATTACAAAGCTCTGCTTATACCTGATGCATACTTGATGCTGTACTAGCAAGTGAATATTATCCAGGATGCATATTAGAGGCTGTACTACACAGCACACATTATACCAGGTGCATATTTGAGGCTGTACTAACCAACGAGATTATAACAGTTGGATATTAGATGCTGAATTGCAGAGTGTAGATATACGATTTGCATATCAGATGGAGTATTACACAGTGCAGATTATATCATTTTCATAATAGCTGCTGTACTACACAGCGCAGATTATACCAGATTCATATTAGATGCTGTACTACACAGTGAAGTGATACCAGATGCATATTAGAAGCTCTACTAAAAAGCTCTGATTATACCAGATGCATATTTGATGCTGTACTACTCAGCAAAGATTAATCCACATGCATTTTAGATGCTGAACTACCCAGCGGATATTATAGTAGATGCATATTAGATGCTGTCCTACACATGGAGATTATACCAGATGCATATTAGATGCTGGACTACACAGCATAGATTATATCAGAAGCATATTAGATTCTATACTACTCAGTGGGGATTATAACAAATGCATATTAGATGCTATACTACACAGTGTAAATTAAACCATTTGCATATTAGATGCTATAGTACACAGTAGAGATTATAACAGATGTATATTCGATGCTGTACTACACTACACAGATTATACAAGATGTATGCTACAAGCTAGACTACACAGTGAAGATTAAACCAGATGCATATTTGATGCTGGACTACAAAGTGGTGATAATACCGTATGTTTATTAGATGCTCTGCTACCCAGTGGAGTTTATACAAGATCTTTATTAGATGCTGTACTACACAAGAAGATTATCCTAGATGCTTAATGGATGCTGTACTACACAGTGGAGATTAAAAATTATGCATATTAGTTACAAGACTACACAGAGGAGATCATAACAGGTGCATATTAGATGCGGGACAGCACAGTGGAGATTATACCAGATGCATATTAGTTGTAGGTGTACACAGTGGAGATTATAGCAGATGCACATAAGATGCTGGACCACACAGTGGTGATTATACCAGATGCATACTAGATGCTGGACCACACAGTGGTGATTATACCAGATGCATACGAGATGCTGGACTACCCAGTGGAGATTATTCCAGATGCATATTAGATGTTGGACTACACAGTGGAGATTATACCAGATGAATATTTGATGCTGTACTACAAAGCGCTGATTATACGAGATGCCTATGAGAAGCTATACTATCCAGCGAAGATTAATCCAGATGAATAATATATGCGGGATTACACAGCAGAGATTGCACCAGATGCATATTAGACGGTATACTACACACGGAGATTATACCAGATGCATATAAATTGCTGAAATACATAGTGGAGATTAACAAGATGCATATTAGATACTGGACTACACAGAGGAGACTATACCAGATGCATATTAGATGCTGAACTACACTGCACAGACTTTACCAGATGCATATTATATGGTGTACTACACATGGAGATTATAGCACATGCATATCAAATGCTGTACTACACAGAGGAGAATTACCAGATGCATATTAGATATTGGACTACACAGTGGAGATTAATTCAGATGCATATTAGATGCTGGACTACACCGCATAGATTATACCACATGCGTATTAGATGCTGTATTACAAACAGAGATTATACAACATGCATATCAAATGCTGTACTACACACCAGAGATTATAACAGAAGCATATTAGATAATGGGCCACACAGCGGAGTTAATATCAGAGGCATACTATCCTGGACAAAACAGCGGATATTATACCAGATGCATATTAAATGACTGACTACACAACGGAGATCATGCAAGATGCATATTAGATGCTATATTACCCAGTGGAGATTATACTGGATCCATATTAGATGTTGTTCTACACATAGAGATTATCCCTGGTGCTTATTACATGTGGTACTACACAGCGAAGATTATACCAGATGCATATTTGATACTGGACTACACAGCGGAGTTTATACCAGATATATATTAGATGCTGAACTACACAGCAGAGAATATACAGGTTGCATATTAGATGCTGGAGTACACAGCAGAGATTATACCAGGTGCATATTCGATGCTTGAATACACAGTGGTGATAATACCAGATGCATAATAGATGATGGAATGAACAGCAGAGATCATAACATGCATATTAGATGCTGGTCTACACAGCAGAGATTATACCATTTGCATATTAGATGCTGAACTACAGCAGATTATGCCGGATGCATATTAGACGCTGTACTACACAGTGTAGATTATACCAGATACATATCAGATGCTGTACTACAAAGCGCGCATTATACCAGATTCATATTAGATGCTGTACTACACAGCGAGATTATATCAGATGCACATTAGATGCTCTACTACAAAGCTCTGATTATACCAGATACATATTTGATGCTGTACTACCCAGCAAAGATTATCCCAGATGCATATTAAATGCTGTACTACCCAGGGGAGATTATACCAGATGCATATTAGGTACTGTACTATCATGCTGATATTATAGTAGATGCATATTAGATGCTGATCTACACACAGAGATTAAACCAGATGCATATTCGATGCTGGACTACAGAGCGGAGATTATACCAGATGCATATTAGATGCTGTACTGCACAGCCAAGATGATATCAGATGCATATCAGATGCAGGATTGCCCAGCGGAGATCATACCAGATGCACATTAGATGATGGACTACATGGTGCAGATTATAGCAGATGCATATTAGATGCTGTACTACAGAGTAGAGATTATACTGGATGCATATTACATGATGTACTACACAGTGAAGATTATATCAGATGTATATTAGATGCTGTAATGTATAGTACAGATTATACCATACAGATATTGGATGCTGTACTATACAGTGAAGATTATAAAAGTTGCATATTAGGTGCTGGATTACACAGCGGATATTATTCCAGATGCATATAGTTGCTGTACTACATAGCACTGAATATAACAGATGCATATTAGAGGTTATACTACACAGAGCATGTTATACCAGATGCATATTAGCTTCTATACTACAGAGTACAGAGTATAACATTTCCATGTTAGATGCTACACAGCACAGTGTAGATTATATCTTTTGCAGATTAGATTCTGTACTACACAGTGGAGATTATACCAGGTGCATGTTAGATGCAGTACTACAGGGTACAGATTATATCAGTTGTTGTTAGATGATGTACTACACAATGTAGATTATACCAGATGTATTATAGATGCTGTACTAAACAGTATAGATTATACTTGATGCATATTAGATGATGTACTACACAGTGCAGATTATATCAGATACATATTAGATGCTGAAATGTATAGTACAGATTATATCAGATGCATATTAGATGCTGTACTACACAATGCATATTATACCAGATGCATATTAGATGCCACACTACAGTGTGCAGATTATACCAGATGCATATTAGATGCTGTACTACACAATGCATATTATACCAGATGCATATTAGATGCCATACTACAGTGTGCAGATTATACCAGACGCATATTAGATGCTGTACTACAGAGAGTATGTTATAACACATGCATATTAGATGCTGAACTACACAGCATAGGTTATAACTGATGCATATTAGATGCTGAACTACACAGCATAGGTTATAACTGATGCATATTAGATGCTGTACTACACAGCTGAATTCAAACCAGATGCATATTAGATGCTGTACTATACAGCACAGATTATACCAAATGCATATTAGATGCTATACTACCTAGTGGAGATTATGCAAGATGCATATTAGAGGCTGTACTACACAGCAGAGCTTATACAAGATGCATATTAGATGCTGGACAGCACAGAGGATAATATACCAGATGAATATTAGCTGCTGGACTACACAGCAGAGATTATATCAGATGCATATAGGTGATGGACACCACAGCAGAGTTTACACCAGATGTATATTAGATGCACAAATGCACAGAGGAGATGATATCAGATGCATATGAGATGCAGGACTGCACAGCGGACAGCGGAGATTATAACAGATTTGTATTAGATGATGGACTACACAGCACAGATTATAGCAGATGAATATTTGATGCTGGACCACACCACGCAGTTTATACCAGATGCATATTAGATGCTATATAATACAGTGCAGATTATACCATTTGCATATTCGATGCTGTACTACACAGTGAAGATTATACAAGATGCATATTTGATGCTGTATTATAGGGCAGAGATTATACCAGAAGCATATTAGATGCTGTACTACACAGTTCAGATTATACCAGATGCATATTAGATGCTGCACTACATAGTTCATACTTTACCAGATGAATATTAGCTGCTGGACTACACAGCTGAGATTATACCAGATGCATATTAGATGTGGAACTGCACACCGGAGATGATATCAGATGAATATCAGATGCAGGACTGCAAAGCGGAGATTATAGCAGATGCACATCAGGTGCTGCCCCACACAGTGGAAATTTTACCAGATGCATATTAGAGGAAAAGACTGCACGGCGCAGATTATTACAGATGCATATTTGATGTTGTACCACACCATGCAGATTATACCAGATGCATATTAGATGCTGGAATACACAGTAGAGATTAATATAGATGCATATTAATTTCCTCTGTGCAGTCCAACATCTAATATGAATCTGGAGTAATCTCTACTCTGTAGTCTAGCATCTTATATGCATCTGTTATAATCTACGCTGTGTGTTTCTGCATCTAATATGCATCAGGTATAATCTGTGCTGTGTAGTACAGCACCTAATATGCATCTTGTATAATCTCCATGGTGTAGTACAACATACAATATCTATATGGTATAATCTGTACTATACATCACAGCATCTAATATACATCTGATATAATATGCACTGGTTGTACAGCATCTAATATGCATCCTCTGTGTAGTATATCATCTAAGATTCATCTGGTATAATATGTACTGTGTAGCACAGCATCTAATATGCATCTGTTATAATCTGAACTGTGTATTACAGCATCTAATATTCATCTCATATAATCTGTACCCTGTAGTACAGCATTTAATATGTATCTGGTATAATGCACTGTGTAGTACATCATCTAATATGCAAACTATATAATCTACACTCTGTTGTATAGCATCTAATATGCAAATGGTATAATCTGTACTGTGTAATATAGCATCTGATATGCATCTGATATAACATGCTCTGTGTAGCACAGCATCTAATATGCATTTGTTATATTCAGTGCTATGTAGTACAGCAACTAATAACAATCTGGAATAATTTCCACTGTGTAGTCCAGTATCTAATATGCATCCAGTATAATCTCCACTGTGCACTCCAACATCTAATATGCTTCTAGTATAATTTACGCTGGATATGTGCATCTGGTATAATCTGTAAAATGTGGTCCATCATCTAATATGCATCTGGAATGATCTCCGCTGTTTAGTCATCTACCTAATATGCATCTGGTACAATCTCCACTATGCACTCCAACATCTAATATGCATCTAGTATAATCTATACTGTGTAGTCCATCATCTAATATTTATCTAGTATAATCTCCACTGGGTAGTACAGCCTCTAATATGCTCTAATATACAGAGGAGATTAGACCAAATGCATATTAGGAGCTGGAATACACAGCGGAGATTATTTCAGATGCATATTAGAGGCTGCACTACCCAGCGGAGATTATACCAGATACATATTATATGTTGGAGTACACAGCATAGATTATACTAGATGCATATTAGTTGTTGGAGTGCACAACAGAGATTGTATCAGATGTATATTAGGTAGGTGACTAAACAGCGGAGATCATTCCAGATGCATATTAGATGTTGGGCTACACAGCGGATATTAATCTAGATACATATTAGATAATGGACCATACTGTGCTGTTTATACCAGATGCATATTATATAATGGGCCACACTGCACAGATTATACCAGATGCATATTCAATGCAGTACTATCCAGCGGAGATTATATCAAATGCATATTAGATGCAGTACTACCCAGCAGATATTATACTAGATGCATATTAGATGTTGTACTAACAGTACAGATTATAGTGGATGCATATTTGATGGTGTAATGCACAGTGCAGATTATATCAGATGCATATTAGATGCTAAAGTGCATAGTACAGATTATAGCAGATGAATATTAGATGCTGTAATACACAGCGCATATTATACCAGATGCATATTAGATGCTATTCTACACAGTGCAGATTATATCATTTGCATGATAGATGCTGTCCTACACAATGCAGATTATACCAGATGCATATTAGATGCTGCACTACCCAGCGGAGATTACACAAGATGCATATTAGATGCTGGGCTAAACAGCACAGATTATAGTAGTGTATATCAGATGCTGGACTGCACAGCACAGATTATACTAGATGCACATTAGTGCTGGACTACACTGAACAGATTATACCATTGCATATTAGATTCTGGCCTAACCTGCACAGATTATAACAGGTGCATGTTAGATGCTGGACTACACTGCACAGATTATACCAGATGCACATTAGATGCTGGACTACACTGCACGGATTATACCAGATGCATATTAGATGCTGGACTACACAGCACAGAATATACCAGATGCGTATTAGATCCTGTACCACACAGCAAAGAATATACAAGATGCATAATAGATGCTGAACTACACAGCACAGAATATACCAGATACTTATTAGAGGCTATACTTCACCGCACAGATCATACCAGATGCATATTAGATGCTGGAGTATACAGCACGGATAATACCAGATGCATATTAGATGCGGGACAACACAGTGCACATTATACCATTTTCATATTAGATGTTGTACTGCACAGCACAGATTATAGCAGATGCATATTAGATGCTGGACTACACAGTGCAGGTCATACCAGATGCATATTAGTTGCTCCACTACACAGGGCAGATCATTCCAGCTGTATATTACAGGCTGAACTTCACTGCACAGATCACACCAGATGCATATTAAATGCTGGACTACACAATACAGATAATACCAGATGCATATTAGATGCTGGACTACACAGCACAGATCATACCAGATGTAGTGATTGTGTGGGATACCATTGTAACACAAACTCACTGAATCCATCACCTTTATTTACTTCTTGGGCATTATCATTTACTTTCTGTTTGTTTTATTAACTTCTGTTTTTCCTAATAGAAGATCGCTGCAGTGTATCACTGATTTCATAGGAAATGGCATTTGCCACGTGGCCACAGTGGGAACAAGCAATGAAAAACTATAGCTCATCAGCAGTGAGGGTGTAGGGCAAAGGTGATGACATCTTCAAGCAGAAGCATCTAAAGAGAAGTATCTTTCCTCTGGACAAAGACCAAATGCAATAGCAAAATATGTTTTACGATTCCCGACTTTTACATTAGTTTCATAATTATATAAATGAAAGCTTGATGGGCTTTGTGTGTGTGTGTGTGTGGTGTGTGCTAATCATTTTCTAAGATTTTCAAATTGAATATTTTATTTGTGTGGCATTGTCTTTGTAATCTGTAGTGCATGCTAATCTTGATCCCACTAATGTAATATTTGGGTTATAAATTCCATGGGGCCCGATGCTGAAATTGTTTTGTCTGTGCTGGTTCTAGTAACATTCAGGAACAAAGACCCACAGTAGAGGCAGACATAGGGCCTGGGTGGCCGTCTTGGCCAGGCTTCAGGGCTGGTGTTTCACAGTCCCTAATGATTCCTGAACCCCTGAGTAACCTGGCCAGCTGCATTTCTCAAGTTACAGCCATACAGTGGCTGAAAGAGAAAACGTCAGCATCCAAAGCAAGTAGGGACTTTTCTCAGAATAGAGAGTGAGAAGAAATAAAATAATATACACTTGTTCAAAGCACATTTGAGATGCACACCAGAGAGGACGTTTTAGAACAGATTAGCAAACAGATGGGTGTGTAACCAAGATTTGTTTCAAGCTTTGGGAGACTCTTGTTCTTCAAGCTCTGTGAGTCTTTCCAAAATAGTGACTTTAAACACTTTTGAGAAAGAAATGGGGGCCAGAGGATGGCAGAGCCATGGGGAATGAAGACCAAAGACAAAAATGTATACTCCTCTTCTGTCTTCCTCTGGAACTTAGAAAAGTGCTAGACATGCACACCAAATGTATTATCACTCAGTGTTTGATTTAGTTTGACTTTCTAAACCCTGGCCATTCTTCCTTTTGTCCAGTGGTTCAATTCCTCATTCTTCAAGAGTCATCTCAGATAATACTTGGGTGAAAAAGTCCCTACCCCAAGACACAGCCCAATGCTATTTCCTCTTAGCGCCCCCCTATTTTCAATGTACCTATAAAATGGTCCTTGCCACAAGGTATTGTAATTATTTATTTATCATATCTGTTCAGCTACATCTGAGTGTCTTTAGAGCAGAGATCGAGTCTTATGCATCTTTGTGTTCCCAGCACAAGCAAAGTGTATGCCACAGATAGACAGTCATAAATGTTTTTTCCCCAAAAAAGTATTTGAGAGGAACAAGAACTCAGGAATCATCTAGCAGGATGTAGATGCTGACAACTAGGACAGAGGTCCCACACTCAGCCCCACAGATAATGTCCAATTCCTAGACCACAAAAACCAGAACCCACATGGAACGCTGGCTTTATTTTCTCCCGTTAAGCTAAACATTCTTCCTGTTTTCTCTGGAATGCCCCCTTTTCTCCACAATTATATTTAAAATGTGCTTCCTGAGCTTTTGTTATATTGATATTGATTTTCTTTATTATAAAAAGAGGCTGTTTTTTTGGGGGGGTTAATTTTTATAGCAGCCTATTATTCCCGCTAAGTTACATACAGCTATTATATGAAACTTAGTAGTAATGGAGATTTTGCCTGCCTAAATCCATCACAATTTCATAATTTATATCAAGGGCTGGTTGATTAGGTTAATTTAGCCTCAGTAGAATTAATCAATTCTGGCCAAATGAATGAAAATTGATATTGATCTCTCATCATGTCAATAAAATGTCTTTTATTTTAGCATCTGTCCTGTCAAAGATGGACATGTTATCCTATAGCTGTTAAAGAAAGATACTGTGGAAGAATATTTAATGACATCAGAAAAACCTAGCCATATATTGTTTATTAAATAGTACAGGGTGTTAGACTCTCTATGTACATTATGATTCCAAAGGTGAAATATTAATAATTGGTAGGCTTATGAATGATACTTAATTTTCTTCTTTATGTTTCTCTGGGTTTGCAGAATTTTCTTTGGTGAATGGGAATTTCTTTGTTTCAGGGGAAAATACTTTAAAAAAATACTTAGCATTTTGGAAAAGTTAAGATAACTTTCTAAACCATTGAGTCAAACTGTCTCCTTTTCCTTGAATATCCAGAGAGTGGAGGACCCTTAATTCACAGAAAGACCAGAAGATTGCTGCTCTTCTCCAGGAGGTATGGGAAATCTTGACTGCCATGGTATGCTTTGTGGAAAGTGAGGTGTCAACAGCATTAGAAAGGCATGAACCTGGATCTGGCAAAGACCGGAGCATTTTAAACCTAGAGAAGTCACAGATGAGCAGGAGAACTCACACATGTGTTCAGCCCAGGGGGCATTAAGAGGCGTCATCTAGAGAACTCATATTTGGGTAAATCTCAGAGGTCAGCCCACCAGGGAACAATTAGTGAGTTTTATCACGGTAAACCACCTTCCTGATTATGAAGTTCCTCCTGAGGTAATCATATATAAAAGCACCGAGGGTTGCCCAAAAGAAAGATAACACCCAGAGTATGATCCAGCTGACTGGTCACGGCACGGCAGGTTGACTCAAGAATGAAGTCAGGGGACAGGATGTGGCTCGCACAGTTGAGCGCCTGCCTCCCACACGTGAGGTCCCGGTGCCTCCTGAAAAAAACAGTAACAACAGAAAAACCAACAAACAAAACAAACAATAAAACCAACTGAAGAAAGTTGATGTGGCTTAGTGGTTGAGCGCTGGCTTCCCACATACAAGGTCCTGGGTTCAATCCTTGGCCCCCGGTACCTCAAAAAAAAAAAAAAGAAGTCAGATTGGCAGGACCTAGCACATATTCCAGCCCAAGATGCTTTTAGAAAGAGGAAAAAAATAACATTTTTCAAGTATCTACTCTGTAATCCAGCCATTTTACATAAGGCACTCCATTTAATGTTTGTCAACTAGATAGTATCTCCATCTTAAAGATGAGGAAACTGAGGCCCAGAGATAAAATAGCCCTAGCACCAGAAAAAGGCAGAGCTCTAGGAGTCTATCGAATCTGATGCTTTCCCCTTATCTCATACCACATTCCCAATGAGAAGAAATGGCTGTATGGCCTTGAACAAGTCAGGCAATGCATACAAGCTTCAGTTTCTATCTGTAGATGAGGAAACTGAATTAAGTGGACTTTAGATCCTCTCTGGCCCTCATATTTAATGGTTCTTCAATGATTTTACTCATGTGCTAGAATGACTTCTTGACACAATTTTAATGAAACACTACATCCTTGCTGGCATTAACTTCAAACTGTCCCATGAGCAAAGCACACCAAAGCATAGATAGATTATATGTTCAAATAATAAAGGATTCCATAGAGGCCATAATTAGAACTGTATCTCTATAATAAGACCTGTACCTCCCCCAGAACGAGATCAAAAATGTTGGTGAAGTTGGAGCATCATTTGCAGTATTTGAAAGTTTCTGAGAACTACATTTAATTATGCATTTATATTACTGTATCTATGCCGCACTTAACTTTACACACTATTTGTAATTTAGGATACACAATTTTACTTTTCATTTTGTTGGAATTCAGACTTTCTCAGAGCCTTTGAAACAAGACTTCAAAATGGTATCTGAAATCATTTCCACATTCACTTTTATGCTAAACAATGATGAAAATGTATCAATTTCACAAGCACATTATAACAAATAATTTCAGTATGTTTTAAGGGTATGAGTTTGTGAGATGGCTACTACAAACCAAGTAGGTAAACAAATGCAGTGCTTTACAATAATTAGCCAGATAAGGTCCTGTTTGCACTTTCGTTGTTCAAATTACTCATTTCTTTGGACTAGAGTGGTTTTTTGTGTTTGTTTATTAGTTTTGTTTGGGGGTGTGTGTGTGTGTGTGTGTATTTGCTTGTAGTCATTATTAAAGCCTGGAAAGAGGTATGTGGTTGAATGCAAAAATGTTAGGATTTCACGTGTTAGGATTTTACAGTATATCCTACTGTAGGAAAGGGAAATTCAGTCCATAATTTTATATGAATATATGTTTATAAAAGCCTAAGAATTAATTTAACTAATTGCTGAAAATTGTTGCAAAACAGATTATTTCTGCTTTGGGGATGGAGAAAACTACTAAGAACACTTAGACTTCATCATTTATATTCAAAGATACACAGAAAATACCTGGTCTGTGCCTGTCTCTGAACGCAGCTGATGTTCAGTAGATTTGGACTCAAGAAACCAATCGTTTAGTGGAAGACCTCAGAAAACAATTGGAAGCGGCAGTCTAGGAGATGGCTTGGAATCCAGCTCCGGTGTCAGGCAGTTCCAGTTCATGGGTTCTGCTACTCATTCGGCAGTTGTGTGACCATGGATACATTTACATAAGCCCCTGAACCTCAGTTTCCACCTCTGTGAGGAGGACTAATAATTGTACTTCCTCATGAGACGGCAGTGAGAACTGTATTAGACAATGTGTGTAACATGTTAGACCAGTGTCCTGCACAGAGTAAGTGTTCAACAAAATGTCAGATCTTAGAAGTAGGAAAAGGGACATAGGATTAATTTCCCTCTCCTGGGGTATATCTATTTGGGAAGTGGAATGAAAGCAGAAACTCTGAGAAAGGAACCACGGAGTGGAAGGAGGAGAGAGAAGTGAAAATAAAGGCTAATGCTGTTCTGAGACTAACAGGAAGTGTGTGGGAGTCATGGGATTTGTCATTAGCCACCATGTCACTCCTTTCCTCTCGAGCTTTGCGTTAACATCTTCTCTCTCTCTTTTAAAGCATCACTTACTTAATGGCTCTTCCCAATCACTCATGCTCACCTCAAGAAATAATTCTCGCCTTCATTTTCCCATTGCTACTACCCCTGTGTCCTTGTATTCTCAGGAAATCTGAGTTAATAAATGTTTATCTCTAACTGCCAAAGTCCAAGGTGAAGTCCCCGCATTCATTCTGCACAAAGGAGATGAGCAGGCTGCACAAACTTATCTGACAGACTGAGGGTGATCAGCCTGAAAGCCTGGGCCCCGATTATGTGGTTAAGGGCAGCCCTCGTGATTGTCCTGAGGATGAGGGAGATTGACCAGAAGGTCACAAAGCACATTGATCACCAGAGCAGCAATGTGATAAGATAGCAGGCATGCTGAGCCCAACAGACCTGCATCCCAGAATTAAAATCTGAAATTTTTTTACCTAAATTTGATCATTGTTCTTCCCTGGTTGGATAGTTATTCTTTGATGGACCCTAGGCAACTATGAGTAATTTCATCTTCTATACATCTGAAGTAATACTATATCATAATAAAGATATTCTCTATAATTTGGGGGAAGAAAAAGGATATACCTTTTATACATCAGTAGCCTCGAAGTGGATAAAAGTGCAAGGCCCGTTAACCATAGAATAGTTTTGTCATTTGGCTTAGAAAGTGGATGGACAGTATCCACTGTCTGAAGTCTGGTAATGCTAATGAAAGTAGAAGAGTTGGCAGAATTAAAACCTTACAGGTGTTTATTAATCTGCAGCAACCATAAAATGAAATCTCAGGTGCTTGAAAAAGTTAATCATTTTAGAGACTCCAAAGATGTCACCCTTTACCTATTGCTTACTGAGAAATTGCTAAAGCACAGATGGACAATTTGTTTTTCTGACTGGTTGTACCATAATTTTACTTTCAGTGAAAGATCATGTCAGACTCAAAGGCTTAGCCGATAAAAATAAAACTATTCTATCAATACTTCCTTAGGGTAAGTTCCATTATTGATTTTCCTGACTGTTAGTGTTTCTCCATTGATTTAGCCCATGGGCGAGGATGTTATTTAGAATCTGAAATATTACAGAAGAGTTTTCATAAGAAACATAATCATATGATCCATTATTCGGGTACCTTTTAATCTCATTATAGCATCAGAGGTATAATTTTTAATATAACTTATGCCTGGAAATCTGTTCAAAAATATAATATCTAGAACCATTTGGAGAAATCTGTGGTTTTCATGTTTTATCCTCAGGAGTCTGATGAGCTTTTGATGATAATGCGGTGGGAAAAGTGTGGGTTTTAGAGTAAATTTCCCAAAGAGCCTGGTTAAAAAATATTCTCTTGATGGTTAGGCATATGGCTCATTTTCACTTCATAAACAAACAAGAAAACCGACCTACAAGAGGAGGAACAAGTTGTTTCATTTCAGATTTTTTTTTAAAACCTAAGTAATGATATGAATGATACTGGTGAGTCAAAATGCACAGACTGCAACAGAATAGATTTTTTTTTTTTCCTGGAGAATGAGAGGCTCAATTACATGAATACCAATTTGTTAGGCTAGATTTACAGAGAGACAGCTATGTTCCTTACCCTGATTGCATGGTAGCATTTCCTTCATCATATGCTGATATGGGGATTTTTTCAAAAAAGTAAATCTTGGATAGTTCCTAACTGTTCATTCACTGTTCAGTTTTTGTCTTATTGATGTGAACCACATCTACATCTTGGCAAAATTTCTCTACCCTCTTGTGAGAAGGAAGTCATCCTTTCACCCCAGAATTGAAGTCTGTAATCAGGTTAGGGGAGGTGGAACCAGGTGCTTCCATTGGCTGAAATCCTGTTCCCACCAGAAATCAAGAAGAACACATGGGAGAGATGGAGAATGATGATCAGCTAGCATATCTACAGGGAAAAAAGTTCTTTAAAATCCTAGAAAATTCAAACATTCTGGCTGTGGACCATACCTTATGGCAAGGTCAATTCACATGATCATAAAGAGATCATCTGCTCCATTGGTTTTCAAAATATTTTTTATCAGCAGATCCCATTCCCAAACAAAATCTCAGGCAGGGTTCTAGTATTACAAATTAATAGGAAAGATAAAAGAAGAGCTGCTCTGGTTGGAGCAGGGGCTGGGTGGGGAGCTCAGGGAAGATCCACACAGTGGTCTCCAAGGCCCAATGGAGAATGGTCTAAAATATCTATTCTCTAGTCCCATATCTTTATTGTCCAAGTGAGAAGGTCAAGGTCTATTTGAATTATCAATAACTAACTTGGATTCAAAGGAGTGGATTTTGATAAATAGAAAGGCCCAGAAGTTTGTGATGTTTAAGTAGTCGATTACAGCAATCCACATCATCTAGTTGGCTGCAGTAAAAAATGGTTGGAGCTCTTGGTCCCAAGCTTGCTCCAAATGCACAGTCTTGAAGAAGAGCTTTTGTAAGTATTCGGGGGTATACAGAAAATAGGGGATCTCAGAGTCAGGGAGAGCAAGTGGGCCTTTACTAAGATGTTTCTAGATCAAAATAGCAAATCTGAAGAGCAAGGAGATTGCTAAAGGACTAGTTTGCTGTTCACTTATTCAGCTCATTGTAAACAAAAGTGTATTGGAACCCAAGCCCTTTTAAAAACATATGCTTTCTAGTACTCATAATGTCAACAATAAATGTTAAATTAAGTATGAGTTACATTGTTTAAGACAAAGCATTATATATTTCAGTTTAGAAAACTTTCCATTAAGTGGCCAAATTAATATACCAGGTGTCAAAGGATTCTGCTTTATTTACACCAGTTATTCTCATGGAAAAAACTTCATTTAATGGTACAAGATAAGAGATGTTCTGGTACATATGTTGATAGAATTTTCTCTCTCTCTTTAATATTAGTGTGCACACTTTTCAGGGCCTGGGAAATGCAAGCAACAAAATGCCTCATTACCCAATCTGCTCCCCTAACCATCACCATCGCCTACCTCTTCCAGGTCATATCTTGGAATTTTCTCACAATCAAGTGAGAAATATTGATATTGGTGTCAACATGCCTCTCACTAGTTTTCTCTCAGAGTAAATGTGTCTATCTGTGTAAATCAAAGAAAAGGCTCTTCCTTTCACACTACTATAGAATTACACAAGACTTCTTAAATCATGGGTCCTGGTGTCTGAAGCAGCTTGATCCCACAGCAGAATACTATGGTTATCCATTGAGATTAGTGCTTTCTGGACTGTCATCCTTACCTTTCTTTGCTCTTTCCTATCACAGCTCTGAGTGTGACTACCCTTAAGTAGCATGAGGAAGAGCTTTCCCGTGATGTAATAGATGTGTGCAAGGGTCCCCATGTGGTAAAAATGGCATAGAACTATATACACACATTGTAATAATGTAAGTTTTCTGGTTTGCTATTGCACTATAGTTATGTCACCATTGAGGGGAATTGGGTGAAGAATATTAGTGTCCTCTCTGTGTTATTTTTGCAACTTATGCTAAAATAAAAAGTTAAAAGAGAAAGACCTTGAAGCTCTTTTCTAGTTATGACTTGCCCCTTTTCAGCCCCATTCCTGGGCACCTCTCATCCCCACTGCCAGTGGTGGTGGATGCAGTAGAACAGTATTCTCTGGGATAAGGAGACTTGGTAACTGCACTGGAGCCCCATGCCTGGGCCAGGATCTCCGGAGACATCAAACCACACAAATAAACGAGGTGCTCATAATTTGTACATGCCCCTTTTGCTGTTTTGCCTTCAGTATCCATGCCCAAGTCTCTATATGACAGACTTCTTGAAATGTATTTTTTAAAAAACATGGATTACTTTATAGAAGAAACTTGGTGCTCAACTTTTATGACACATGGCTTTTTAGGTACTTTTCAGTGTCAAACACAAATCAAATCCCTATTATGACAGCAGAGCTTAAGCAGAGGGTGCTCCAGGAGTATACTGTGGGGATATGGGAAGAAAAGTTTGCAAATCTTCCTTCGTTGCTTTGTTTGGAGGTGTAGGAAATCTAGGTACTTTTTCCCACCAACATTAAAGCCTTGTAAAATGAGTAATCCCATAGAACAATGGAAAGACCCAACCATAACTTTTCAAGTATCTTCCCAAGTAATACTCCTTTGGAAATCATTTGTTTACAATGGTCACAGTTATTGTAAGATTTATGCCTGTGGCTCAAAATGTACACGTGGAGCTCTTGCCTCTGGAATATGCAAAGTATGTACCTGAAATAATGGAGCAGAATTAAGATACCTTCAATAGTACAGTGAAGATATTGCATTTTTGCTGTGTTAGCACAGCCACTGTTAGTTGTAATTGTATCATCATTCTGATTGTCATATCTGCTATTTTAAAAGGTTCAGTTTTTTAAAAATCTTTGGAAAACAATATATTATAATTCTTAAATACCTACTCGAAATGAAGTACATTTAAATTTTTCTTAGGGATTTGAGTACATTTTTATTAAAGAATTGAAAGTAAAGGGAAAGAACTAATCCTGGTCTTTGAAGTCTGTTTGAAATTTAATTGACCATTAGGCCACCAACTATCTTGGCACAGGACCATTTAATAATGAGAAACTCAACCTTACATTAGGAATGAGAAAAAGCATAATTCATCAAAAGCTACACACCATTTACATTGCTTTTCCATGGAGATTTCTTGGGGAAAGTGCAGAACACACAGTTTTAAGTAATTTATGAGCTTTTTGGTAGTGTTATAGCAATTGAGTTCTGGAAATAATGAAAATGTTTGTCAGCAAGTATGCTTAAATTTTATTTGACTGAGGCCATGACTGTCGCTCTTCTCTTGCCACAGAAGCTCAGGCTGCCATTAGTGAAATCTTTGGTGGAAAAAAAATTAGAAAACTTTAGTATTACTGATAAGAACAAACATCACAAAGTGTTTAAACTAGGATAAAAACAATAATACTATCTTATATCGAAACAAAAACGGTTTGTGAAATTGCATTGCTATTCTGATAAATCTCATTTGAACCATCTGGACCCAATTATTAAAATAGCAATTTAACAATTACTTTTCAGGCTGGGAAAAGTGTTACTCACACGTTAACCCCATGGTGTACTTATTTCTAGAAATATGGCCAGCACCATTTTTTTCAAGTCTTCATCTGAAAATTTCCATAACCCTGAGGGCTTATGGATTGTGCATGAGTAAGGACGCTGAACTGACCCCCACCATCTTCCCTCTTTGAGAAGCCGGGTAAGTCACAGTGAAAGACGGATTCTGGCACACTGGATGCTGCCCTTTCCTCTGGCAAACTCCATGGCCTTGACCTTACCATTTAATCTCTCTGGACTGCAGGTTCTAGTCTCTGTAATTCTAAAATGTCTTATAGAATTGCAGTATTCAACTTTAAGCATATGAGGACCATTTCTATAACATCAAAATTACAGAGACCACCATACAATAATAGGTTTATCTTCATGATCCACTGATTGAAATATTTATAGATGCATATATATTTTTATATAATATATATTAATATAATAAAGACTTGTATTAAATGAAAGTGAGATGTAGTAATCACAACTACATCTCAAAATTCTGAAACAGTAGCATATAATGTGTGATAAATGGAATTTATTGTTCATAAAATAATAAGAGCTACGACTTCTCAGGTACTTATTAAGCTGTAGACATTGTGCTAACTATGCAGTTTTTCTTATAAGTATACATTATTGGTATATTTATTTTATAGATGAAGGAACTGAGGCCTCGAGCGATTAACTAGCTTCCTCAAGGTCACAGAGCTGCAAAGATGTGGGCATACTGAACCCTTGCAAATAACTCCAGACTCCTATACTCCCACAATCCCAGACTACTTGTTGGGTAATGACTGAGCTGACCCTTCTAAGGTTCATCATTCCATTATAATGCTTGACTCCAAGCAAATTCTTCTCCACCAATTTCCACAACTTCAGATGAAAACATAATACCCTGTTATATTTATTCTGCAAGCATTTATTTACTCAGGTGCACTGATGGATTCTGGATATATGCATGGCCTAAGTAAATAATTTATTAACTGTGTAGGTGAACCTGTCATTGGTTAATAATGTGTTTCTACTTTGATTCAGTATGTCCTGTGGAATGTCGCTGATAAGAAATGTAGGAGGCAATGTATTGTTGGAGAAGTTGGCTTTAGATGAGTAAATCAAATGTCGACTTGAGACTTTTTCCCCTGGATACTACTGTATTATTTATCAAAGGCTATAAAATGCCTAAATTTAAGGAGATTTCTAAAATAAACAGTTCAGCTTGCCCTAATATTCAATATGAAACGCCCTGCTTGAATTTAAAGTATGGCCACAATGTCCATCAACATTTTTGTGAAAATACTTACTGTTAAATAATTTAGCACTTTTGGTGTAATTTTAAATTTCTTTGCCAGAGGAGTCTTATTTTCCACTGGAAATATTACACAAATATAAGATGCTTGTCTTAAACTTGAACCCAACAGAAACCAATTTCAAGCTGATAATGTTTGTATCCTAAATATAGCTCTATCTCTTCCATTCAAATCAACCTCCTTAAGCAGGTTTATACTTGATTAATCCTGTCTTTGACCTCAGGAAGACTGTTTTTACTACAGGACTTAGTGTTGGGAAACAACAACTGGAAATATAAATGCATCAAATACATATGTTTGATCTCATTATTATTTTAGATTAACGTTTTGCCTAATCAAGCAATGTCTTTCTAAAGTTGCACTATGTACCTATGTATTAACGTGGTTTTCTAAGATGAGAAGTACATTAGTCCACACATTATTGTCACTAATGAATAATGTTAAATTATTTCAAATTTGAATGTTTTAATGTATTTACATAAATCCTATTATTAAAGTTATTTGCATATGGAATGTTGCTTAAAAGAAATGACCATTCCTAATTATTTTAAACTATATCCTTTGTTTATTAAATTAAATATTTACATCAAATAGCCAACAAGAGAAAAAATATGATTTTGCAGATGCCAAGCATTCTTTTTCTGAGTTCTATTTAAAATTTTGACCAAGTATTTACTGACACTTCCACACTGCCACACTGTGTGTCATTTCCAATGACAAAAAGAGTAGAATGTACTTTTTAAAAACGTTTTCAATAACCCCACATTTTTTCCTATAATTTCAAAAAATAAAATCTACCAGCTCTTTTCCTTTTGACAAAAATAATACATTTCAGCATAGTCTCTCAACATTTGTTTTATATTAATTTTCTTACTGAAGTATTTAGATGTTATATCTAATTTGTGGTGCATTACATCATTTGGTACAGCAATAGAAACTAATAATTATTTTCAAGAGGGCATGTCCTACAAAATATTTGATAAATTCTAATAAAATGTTTGGAAGTAATTATTACATGCACTAATAAATTAAACATTCATTGAAGCCCTGCTATGTGCCATGAATTAGC